>MQRK01194478.1:4594-14967 GCA_001938485.1 Girardia tigrina | reverse complement strand
GGAATCATCCACTATAGTTTCTTGAATCCAGGTGAAACAATCACAGCGGAGAGATACTGTCATGAAATTGATGAAATGCATAAAAAATTGAAAACCCTTTGTCCGGGATTGGTCAATCGGAAAAGTCTCATCCTTCTTCATGATAACGCTAGACCTCATATTTCAAAAGTGACTCTTCGAAAGCTTAAAGAGTTGGGCTATGAAACCCTGCTTCATCCACCATATTCACCAGACCTCTCGCCAACGGACTTCTGCTTTTTCAGGCATTTGTACAACTTCCTACGTGAAAAAAATTTCAAAAACCAAAATGATGCTCAAAATGCCTTCTGGAAAGGAAGCCGTGTCTACATGTTTTGGAAAGAGAAGAACTGTCTGTCAAGTTATCATCTAAACAACTCAGAGATTCTCCTCTTTGAATTACACCGTTAATGTTTCTCATTATATTTCTTTGAACGTTTAAATTAGAATTAATTTCAGTAAAAGTTATTGGTGTTCGAGTGACTGTATATTTCTTTTGTGAATTTTGAATATCTTTATCGACCTCAATAAATGGATACGGTCTCGATGCAATTTCAAATTTAATATCATATTTATTATGAAATTCATGGGATATCTCTTTCAAAAATTCAAATGCTCTTATCTTAGAAAATTCATTTTTAGTTAAAATGATACAACAAATTTCTCTCTCAATTAAATCATGAAACATATATAGATCACTTTCTATGGAACAAATTGAATGATATAAATTAGTCATTTTCTTAAACAATGTTTTCGCCTGATTTTGATGATTATTTAAACTTTTAATCTTCTTGCATTGAAGCCGCTAACACTAGTCCATCATTTATTTTTAAATTTGTCAGCAAGATCATTTTTAAGTTTATGTGGCATTATTTCACAAATTGCCAAAAATACTGGAGAGCAAAAAAAGAACGAAAACCGACGAAATTTTTATTGTTCCCTATCGAAAACCCCCAACCGATTGAATACAGACTTTTATTTTTTAATTCTTTTTTAAAATTGTGATTAAAACTCCTTTACACGAAATTGGAGTACATACAAACAAACTCCTCCAATCAAATCATTATTTTTCATTTTTTTTGAACACATACACAGGTAACACACACAACACTTTCACAATTTTTACACGCATACATTCACATTGAGAAAAACAATTCACACCATTGGCTCATTCAAAAAAACAAAGATCACATGATCTTCATTTAATCGATTAATAATCATAATATTGCGGCATTGTTTATTCATTATTAAAAAGGAGGCTCACAATTTGATTAATTATTATCACATTCAAATTGTGAATGATTTCAGAGAATCTTGCAAAGATTTCTTTCACAATTGGTCTCAGTTATCGTTAACGAAAAATAGAAATTAACGAATTTATCGATTTTACGATTATTTTATCGATATCGCTTTGATTTTGATTTATTTAAACTTTTTATCTTTTTGGGAATACAATAAATTAACATTTTTCAACTGTTTATCGACGGATTTCGATGAATTTAAAGTGATTTATTGGGTCAATTATTAATTTTATTTATTTACTTTTTATTTTTGCTAATTTAATTTAATTTTTATTTTAATTTATTTAATTATTAATTTAATTATATATTTTATTTATGAATTCCTGAAACTGGCAAAAATGTTCGGTCAAATCGGCAATTCTCCGTTCCACCTTCCAAGAATTCGTCGCTTTGAGAACCGATGCATTTTATGCTGATGGAATAAAACAACTTGTTTTTCGTTGGCAAAAATGTATTGATGCCAACGGTTCATACTTTGATTAATAAACTTTTGTTTCTGTGAATTTGCACGTTTTTGAAGTTTGTGTCCCAAAACCGCCATTATTTTTCGACCAACCTAATAGAATGAGCAAGATATGACAAGCTACTTGCATCTAGAATCCTGTATTTTTTAGAGTTTAATTGTTACGAAACTCTTCTAACAATCAATTATAATCTCTTTTGGTACTAAAAACTTAAATATTTATTTCTGCAATGTACTGGAAGTTGTGAAAGTCTTATCATTGGACTTTGACACTATATTTAAGGAACTGATCGAAATCAAAGCTGATATGTAGCAATTTATTTATATTTAGTTTAGATTTTATAGATTTTTTAGCCATAATATGGCGAATAAGTTGTTCAATGTAAAATACTACTTCATTAATCAGAAATATTATTTGTTTGCAATATTGTATCACTTTATTAAAACTCAAATATACGAAATCCTTCACTCTTTCTAAAAATGCTTTTCTTTTTCCTTTGATTCAGACTGTTGACAAACAATTTGCAGTAGTCAAAATGAATTTTGATTGAAAGTATTGGTTTAGAGTTTAAAGTCTTCTCATTACAAGAATGCCTGCGGTAGACTTGCCATTCTCATAAAATTCTTCACGTATAATACCTAATCAGATAAGAAAATTGAAACTAATATTAAAATAATATTCTCAATGAGCCTAAATCATTGATTTTTAACTGGAATATTGTGAAGATTCTTCAGAAAAGTTACTGTTTGACGTATAAATTAGCCTACAGATGTTTCACCTCGCGGACCATTTGGTTGACCCAATGAAGCTCAGACGTCGCGGAATGGCATTTCGGGTTATGTATCTCCGTTGTTCGAAGTGAGTGGGGCTCGAGAGAACCAACCGAGTCAGGAATCCCATCTGGTCTTGATCGGCACCGCACTGGCACTGAATATTCATGTCACCAAACAATCAACATAAGTCCGCCACGATAAAATAACCCACCGGTTAGGGATGGCGTTTGGACGAGGAAATGAAGGCCGCCATCTTGCGCACTGTACCAATGAGAAAACCCGAATAATTCTCGGAACTTGAACCGATAATTCGAGTTAAAATATATCTTATTCGAGGATGCATCATATAGAATATATTTATTTATTTAAAGACGCAAATTAAATCATTCTTTTATTTATTATTCACAATTGTGAGAATAATTAATAACTATATATTTAAAAATTAATATACATATAATTATTTATATCAATATCATATTATATCAAAGGATCCTGAATATATAAAAACTCCTGAGATTGTTTAAATCAATCAGTGTAATTAATTTTAGACAAGCATTATTTGATTGTGTTATAAAAATAAACGTTTATCAATTTTTTGAATTTTTAATATGAAAAATTCTTATATGGTGACCACGCCAAATGTTATCAACAATTTGGTACTAACAATATTCGATCGACACAATGATTTGGAGCAGCTCATACCGACTGCAACAGGTTCTTTCAAGTTTCGCAAATTCAGAAAGGAATTCAATCGTTATTCGTTAAAGCATTCATCAGTAAAGATTTAATACCTACTTATGAAGCAGTAGATGAGAAAATCATGAATTTCGCGGATCTGTTACGGAAGGCATTCAAACGTCCAACATCATTAATTCAAGATTTGCTGGAGCGCATGAATTACAGAAAGGAACCGAAACTGCAATTTTATATGTCAACAAAATTGACAAATAGATAAAGTTTTATGCCACAAATGAAATAAACTAGAACTAATGGCATATTTCTTAACTCACTGTATAGAAGATGTCATTGTCAAAACTCAAATTTATCTTCAAGAAGCTAAATTTCAGGATTCAATCAAAGCAGTTATAGAGAAGATGGATATTATTAAAACAGAAATCCAAGCAGTTGAAGTCGCCAATATCTACAGATGAAAAACATATGCCGATACAATAAAGGAAAGAACAGCATTCACAAATAATTTTTAACAACAACATCAACGAAGAAATATTCAAACCAATGACTATAACAGACGAACAATGACTGGATATTCGAGACAACAAACAGGAAACATGGATTATTCAAATGAGATGTGTTATGGATGCAAAAAGTTGGACATATTCGTCGTACATGTCCGGAAAATTCGAAAAGTTGTTTTGAATGCAGAGGGCCTGGACACGTTAGAAGAGAGTTTCCATATTTAAAATGTTCAGTGTGTGGAGCTCAAGGTCACCTCGGATATCAATGCTTCAAGAAAGACGAAAAAAATACAACCCAGTCACCAAAACAAGATCCAGTATAACCGATAAGAAAATCATTATCGACATCCAATGCCCGGAATTGACGAAACTGATGAAACACGATCGACGGGATATGATGCAGAGAAAGCGTCAAACTTTGAGGTTCCGTCAGGTCAGGAGATGATTGGGGCCATACATTAAAAGGTATTAATATTCAGGATCCTTATATTTGTAATATATATAATTCTAAATGTAGTAATAATAATTTCAATAATCATATTTAAAAATAGTAATGGTAATAATAATATTAATTATATAATAATATTTGTAGTGTAATTAGTAGTCATAATATGATAAATTCAAAAGAGTATATAGGTAATAGAACACAGAATGAATATTATATTGAGGAGACAATGAAAATTTTTATGGATGCAGAAGGTAAAATAGACAATGAGATTTTTAATGGAAGACCGAGTATGTTGACAGTTATAGGGGGTATCCAAATTAATTGTTTATTGGACATCAGGGCCCGTATTAATGTTATAGATTAAAAGACTATTAAACAATTACAAGAACCGATGAGTAAGCACACCGTAAAATCAGTTGTATGTGCAAATGAAAGTGGGATGGAGATGAGTGGTACATGTCAAATTAAGGTAACATTTCAAAACATAACACTATATCCAGTCTTTTATATTGCGAAAACAGTTTTTCCATCTATAATCTTCGGAATTAAATTAATTCGATCTTTAGGTCTCGATTTAAGGTGGCGATTTGATGCCAAAAATATAAAACAATAATCATTTACACCTGATATATTGAGTGCGGAAATATGTGCTTTAGATCCATATATCGATAAACTTATTTATACGGACAAAGACAGATTTTTGAAAGCCAAAGAAACATTAAATCTACGTAATGGTACAAATTTATATAGACGTATAGATAATTACAATAACATTTTTATGGCTGGAAAATGGGATATCGGGAAAACTACATTAACCAGACATGAAATAAAAACATCTAGTGAGCCAATTTTACAGAAGCCTCGTAGACAGCCGGCACATTTGGAACATCACATCAAAAAAGCAATATTGAATTTAGAAAGACATGAAATAATAGAAAAATATTCTTCCCCTAGGAACACACCAATGGTTTGTGTGATGAAAAAGGAGAAAAAGGAAATCCATTTGTGTTTATATTTTCGACTCATAAATCAAGTAACTGAGAGACCAGCTTTCCATATTCCAAATGTTGATGAGATGTTGAATTCTTTATTTGGAATGAAGTATTTTAGTTCCATAGATCTGGGTAATGCATATTACCAGGTTGAGTTGGAAAAATCTTCAAAGATGAAAACGGCTTTTTCTACAAGGACCGGACAATTTTGTTTTACAAGAATGCCATTCGGCATAGCAGTAGAACCGGCTACTTTCCAAAAATTAATGAATGAAATGTTGAAGGATATGCTATGGAAAGAGGCAGTGGTATATCTGGATGACGTGTTGATTTTTTCAGAAACAGAAGACGAGCATTTAAAAAGATTAGACCGGTTATTTTCGAGAATTTAATCAGCAGGAGATGCGTTTTCTGGGACATATTGTGAATAGAGAAGGCATCAAAACGGATCCGGAGAAAATCCAGACAATAGTAGATTTTGAACAACCAAAATGTGTAAAAAAATTGCATAGTTTTTAAGGACTGTGTAATTATTATAGGAAGTTCATTATAGAATATTCAAAACTAACAAACCGTTGGAAGCAATGTGTGGAAGTTCTAAAGGTAGATTTTATTGGAACGTATATCATTCATAGGTTTTAAAAAGTTAAAAACAGCCATGACAACTGCCCCTGTATTATGCTATCCAAATTTTAAAAAGCAGTTTATTTTAGATTCGGCCCTCGAAATATATAAGGGGAGTTTCGATGTTTACTCGGTCAAGTCTGTTTATGATGCCACAGTATAGTGTTTGGGTCGAAGATGTACCCGCTAGGGTGAGGTGCTGTGAGTTGTAAGTGCTTTTGTAGAAAAAGGTGAAAGTGGAACTTAGTGTTGGTGTCGGGCTGTGGCATCGTGGTGCTTGAATCCCTATATGTACATAAAAACGGTGGTGCCAGGTTGCATACCCCATTACAATAAAATAAATCGATATGAAGGTAAAAAACGAAAATAAAAAAGCATATATATCATAATTACACAAAATAATATCAATGACACCGAGAACTGATTCGATCTTCAAAATGTAATTAAAAAAATATGTCCTACTTCTGACACCATTTTGTGATGGTTCGAAGCTCGACTGAAACGCCGGATTTGAATTGATAAATTGTTTATTGGCATAATGATTAAAGTCTCCACAATTTGACTCCGAGCTTTAGGAAACCGTTCGGCAAAAATCAGTCTGGTGTCAAAAACTCGAAATCGACTCGCGGTCAACAAATCCGATGTTTCAGCTAATACCAAATGATCGACAACGACGTTGGATTGACATTGACGCGCTACTAAAAATGGATCGAAAACCGTTGCGAGTGATATGGTTGCTAAAATAATTGCAAAGGAAACAAAAAACAAGTTCATCCGATAATTAAACTCAATCATAGCCACAAGAATCAATAAAACGAATTTTCGCCAAAATTTTGATTTGTGAGCATAAAAACAAAATTCCAAATATTTTGATAAAATCCAGTGGTTTTTTACAAAAACTCTGTACAATATTTAATATTAAAAACAGATCCATTTAAAAATTATGCATTAAAAGCAAAACGATTTATCAGATAAAAATGAAAGAAAAAGTAAAACATTGAAAGATTTTTACAAAATCTCTAGTTTGATTCAATCTGTTTTCAACAATTAAACGGCTTATAAAAATTTTTTGCACAATTCTTTTACGATAAACATAATTTTTGTGGTACACAACACTGAATAATTCAGTTTTATAGCCTCCATTCATCCTAGTGACAAGAATGTCCAGAAAGGGAAGTTTATTATCTACTTCCAATTCTTTGTTAAATTTAATATTAGAATTAGGATCATTCATGAATGTTAGGAATGGTTCTATGAGGGATTGATTTCTGAAAACCAAAAAGACATCATCTACATATTTCTTGTACAACACAGGTTTTTCACCAGGGTATGCATTCATTTTATCCTCAAGCGACTTCATAAAGATTGATGCCAAAGTTGGTGCTAATGGGGAACTCATTGCGACACCGTCTTCCTGAATGTTTATCATTAAAAAGAAAAGGTAAATTTTTGGCACAAAATTTAAGAAATTCTTTCAGTGCCTGCTTGTTCATTATTTTATTCACAGAGTTAGAACTGTCATCCCACATCTTTTCACACAAATCAATGGTTTCATCGATAGGTACGTTTCTAAATAAACTGGAGACATCAAATGAGACCATACACTCAGAATCACATTTCGGTATCTGATTCAAAATGAAATCTTTGAAATCAAAGCTATCCCTAATCTCAAAATCATTTGAAATTAAAGGACTCAATAGTGAATCAAGAACCTTCGCGACTCTGTACTGAACTGTGTCAATCATTGATAAGACAGGGCGGAGTGGATGAACAGCTTTATGTATTTTAGTTAAACCATACAGTTTAGCTGGTTGTGAAACCTGACATGTCAACAGTTTTTCAAATTTCTGATCAATGCTTTTACTTTTAAGAATACGCTTTAATATATCCTTTAATACGGTTTCATTCTTCATCGGTAACGGTTTACTATTTTCTTTTAAACTTAATTTACTGAATTTATCTGTTCCTAATATGTCATTTATTTTACTTATGTAATCTGATTTGTTAAGTATGACGAGGCCGTTACCTCTATCAATTTTTTAATAATTATGTCCTTTTTTCTTAAATCCTTTAATGTTTTTCTTCATTATTTTTCATTTTCTTATTGTTATTAATGTAAATATTCGTAGCCTTTTTCAATTAAAATTGTTTGTCTTTTAATACATAACCTATGATATCTTGAATCTGTGATTGTTTTTCTGCCTTGTTAATGTTTGATTCTGAAAAGTCCAGAGCATTTTTTTTCCTTTTTATCTTTTTGAATAATTTTAATTTTGTCATTGCCGTTGCCAATTATACTTTTTCATATTGTTGATAAATATATTCAATTTTAGATTTAAATTTCCATGTATTTAACGAAGATCTTATTCCATGATTAGAACCAAATTTTAAGATTTCCCGTTCCTCATTAGTTAGCTCAAAGTTAGATAGTTAATTAAAGAATTTCCAACATTAAATTTTGTCATACCTGACAATTTTTGAAGTTTAGTGAGTTTTTTTGTTTTTGATTGATTTAAACTCTAAAACTATATCTTTAAATTTTCTTACTAAAAGACCTACAAAGACATTAAACCAGACTTCGCCTACCACATTAAAGAAATTTTTGCGTGCAATTTTTACATTATGGAATTAAGTTTTCGTTCTTGTTCGATTTTGCGGTTTAATGCTGTCTTATAAATATAAAATTTATCCGATTGGGTTAGGACGTTGTACAGTTTTAAATTCCTAATAAAATTTGGAATGAGACCTTCGTTTCTACACGTTAATAGGAAGTTGATAGTCATTTCCTTTCTTTCTAACTTACTGTATGTGTTGAGCGTTCGTTGTGTTTATAAGAATAAATAAGAAAAAACAATTATTTTCTTTATAAAGTGTATTTTGATATTCACAATTTGGTTACAAGGTAAAAATGAAAAATAATATTTTATTTGGCCCCTGGCCAATTTTATATTTGTTGACCGAGAGCCTTAACGACAACTCGGGTTTGTTTATGTATTTAAAAGTTTAACTTCACACTTTGCAGCATGCTTATATAAAAATATGTTATTTAACAATTACTTTTTTTAAAAATTACTCTTTAACAATTACTTTCTTCCTTTTCTCTTTTAAATTCCCGACAATTCCTTTTTAGTTTGAACTTTTTCAATTCAATTTAATCGTTCAGTTACTCTTGTTGTTTTGTCCTGATCTGAATCGTTCTTAAATACACTTTTGTGTTATTAATTTATGCGACGTTTAGAAAGTCGTCTAGACTAGATATAATTACAAAATAAACTTGACTTTCTTTCTTGAACTCTTAAATTCTAACTCTTCTTAATTAATAATGACCTTTTATACTATCTCTTTCTTTTTAAATTAATTTTATTTTTTTAATTTTAATTTATTATTTTTTATTTTTCTTTAAATATTTACCATTTTCCTGTTATTTTATTTATTCAAATTTTCTCAATATCTTGTTTATTTATTTAAAATATATAATTTTAGAATTAAAAACATAAACACTTTCGATTTATGGTTTTTTTATTTTTTTCAAATATAAACAAATATCAAAATATAATTAAATACATTATTATACATTTTAGAATATTTCCTCAACTGATTTCCCTGATTTTTGATAATCTCGGAAGAATTTCACAGCCTCATCATGTATAATATTGAGTCTTGTGAACGCAAGTTTAATATTTTGAAAATATAACTTGATTAAAGCTTTTTTATATAATTATTGGACATGTTTCGATGTTTATATACATCATCATCAGCAATTTTCGGATATTTAGCAAATGAATATTGAATTGTTTTAATATATATGGAGGAGGTATTTGTATTTAAAAAATGTTATAAAATAAAATGTACTCCGAAATTTTATTTCTTTGTTCATTACTTTTAGTTTAATTTAATTTTTGACTGAGTCAAAAAATTGAATTTAAAAACTTAATTAATTGAAATTAAGGTTTCAAAAGATAAAATGAAGTTTTTTAGTGAGTATCTGTATATTGGGGTTTTTTAAAAAAAAGTTTGGTTTGGATATTAAATTTTTATTCGATGAATCTGTTAGTGGTTGAACTAATTAGTTTTTGCATTCATAAAAATTTCCGATAGAATAAGTAATTGTAAGATGAATTTAGTGGACTAGATTGAAATTTGCAGTGAGAAGAATCAAAAATGGCGGTTTAATAACTATGTATTTTTATAATGATAAGACATCGATTGAATTTTACTTTTCTATTCTATGCGATATCATTTGACGTTTTAGTGTTCAGTGTTTTATTTGTGCGTGAAAGCGGTAATTAATGATTATAATTTTTCGGAGGGGACGAGACAGAGAATCCCCGCTACAAGGGACGACAACCACGCTGCTGCATACGTTCTCCGAACA
The DNA here is from genome assembly GCA_001938485.1 of Girardia tigrina. Classification (NCBI taxonomy): domain Eukaryota; kingdom Metazoa; phylum Platyhelminthes; order Tricladida; family Dugesiidae; genus Girardia; species Girardia tigrina. The sequence goes on along the minus strand of MQRK01194478.1, from coordinate 4,776 downwards.
GGATTCAGTACATCGAATTGGTTAAGAACTACAGTTATAGAGTTTAAAATATTACCTTCAAAATCGTAAAACGGTCCTTGATTTCAACTTTTTAATTTCGATTAAGATTTTATATATTATTTTAAATTACAAAATCTTTTAAAAAACAATTTAATACATGAACTATATATATATATATATAT
>MQRK01194469.1:498-13763 GCA_001938485.1 Girardia tigrina | reverse complement strand
AAAATAACACACACATATATATATATATATATATATATATATATATATATATATATATATATATATCGATATTATTATTTACATTTAGAATTTTAAAATCTGGTTTATCTAACTGACATATTGGTCCTCATAAATTTGTTTGAATAATGAAAGTTTTATTAGAAATAAAGTTTGCGAATAATGACTTTGGATTTTAATCACGAACCCAATAATTTATTTGATATTGATACGAAATGATTGCTTTTGGAAACGAATTGTGACGTCGGACGAGAAGTGGGTCTACTTGGTCAACCACAACCGAGAAGAACTATGGGTTCTACTGGGTCAAGCAATGCCGTCAGTTCCAAAACAGGATCGATTTGGCTTGAAAATTATGTTGTGCGTCTCGTGGAACTTTGAGGAAGTCGTGCACTTTGAGTTGGTTCAGAACAGCCGGGCCATCAATGCAGAGCTCTTTTGTCAACAGTTGAACCCTGTCTAAGAGAAGCTCAAGGAGAGGTACCCTACCTTAATCAACCGAAAACGTACACTGCTTCAGCAAGACAATGCCAAGCTGCACACCGACAAGAAGACCACGGGTATGTTCCAAGAGTTTGATTGAGTCGAAATCCTCCCGCATTCTGCTTACAACCCTGATTGCGCTCCATCCGACTATGGCCTCTTTCGATCCATGCAACATTTCTTGAAATGCCGCTGATTCGAATCATTCGATGAAGTTGAACAAGCTTGTCAAGAGTTCTTCAATTAGAAGTAACCGGAATGGTACTTTGACCAGATCCGAAAGCTTGCAGACTGTTGGCAGAAAATAGTCGCAAACGATGGACTGTACTTTGAAGATTAATTGCTATTGATTTAAAATAAATTCTTGCACAAAATATTGTATTTTTCATTCTTGATCGGGAACTTTTAGGACAACCTAATAAAACAACTATTTTTGTTTTGAAATCACTGAAAACATTTGTAAATATGAATTTATTTTGATTCTTATTTATTTACTAGCGCGCTCGGCCCGCTTCGCGTCCCTCTCTTGCCGGGGGTTCAATGTTATTAGATCACGCGACTTTTTTCTGAAAGCATTTTTATTGAAAATTTCAGTGTTTCGAGTATAAAAAATCGTATAACAAAAGTTTTTATTTCTGTTTAATGCAAANTTTGAAAATCATATCTCGAGACAAAATGATATTTAAGAAATTACGGTTACAAAAATCGCATTCATTCTAATATCAGTCTAATATTTATTATTTATTAATATACAATCATTTCTTTATTGATTATAAAATCATTTCAAAAATTTACCCTACAGCGTTAGTGAGGCAGTGAGGCAGGCAGTGAGTGACTCGGGCTTTTATAAGATAAGATTTTTTTTGTAAATATCAGGCAACTTAAGATTAAAGTTTCAAACTCATTAGAGTTCTCTTTACTTCTATTTTTTGTTTAATTAAATATATTTTCACACCAAAAATTATTTGTCCCAGAAAAATCGAGTAATTTTAGGGTAAAATCTGAAAAATTAAAATTAATCTTTTAAAAAGAACGAAAGTATAGAGAACAGAGGTCAGTCTGAAATTGTTATTTTAAAAAGTTCAATTTGTAGAAATAAAATACATGAATTTTATAGTTTAAACTTCATTTAAGGAAAAACTTTCAGAATCCAATTTATTGGTTTAAAGTTTCATAAATAATTTAACAATATCTATGAAAATCGTCAATAGAAAAACTGAGTATCAACACTACTCAATCAGGTTGGCCGATAACTTCTTATGACACAATCATCATCAAATTTACTGTACTCCATTGTTACTATTCTTGAGCCCTGTCAATTATCATACAAAAGAGAATGACTGGATCTATCAATATTCTACTGACAACGATTGCTGAGAAACAGGTACTCAATGGTCTACTTCGATTATACTTAATTATTCAGGTGGCACTTTGTTTTATGTTCTCATTAAACCTAACTGGTATTTCTGCCACTACTCCACTGGATACTAATGTCACTTTCTCATTATACGTTTCATGTTAGACTAGTTTTTATGATTTTCAACTACTTATTAATTTATAATAGTAAATTCAACTATAACAATAATAAATACGAATAGAAAATAAGGGTTAGGGTTAGTGTCTGAAAATATAGTGTCCGAAAAATATTAAACATTTCTTAAATTAATGTTTGTCTCACCAATAGATTCGACAGCGGGTTTTTCCATGATTTTTTTGTTAATTTTTTTGTATGATTTAACATCTCACAAAGTATAGTACAGCTTCTCTAAGCAGCGCTTCTGTTAATTGAAACTCCATCTAAGTTGAAGATTTTTTTCTGGAATGAGAGGGTTGGAGATGGAGAGGCTTCACTGTTTGACCCTATTGAGATTGTTTTTATTCTCGTGTTTTAATTCAATTGTTTACTATATTTTGGTAGAATACTTGTTGTCCTCTTAATAAACAAATAATTTAAGGTGACGAATTTTGCAGCACCAATGATGCCATATATGTTGTAAGTTTTTTTGTAAAACTTATAATTTCTTGAGAGCCATTTCATTTTATAACTTAATACCACTTTTATGGATTTCCTTTGAATATTTAGGTAAGTATTTTTAATTTTTTATTATCTTTTGTTGAAGGGAAAATTACTATTACATTTTTTAATAAGTTTATTGTGTTATTAATAACTATTTAAATCTTTTGCAGAAGCGAAAATTTCATACAAAAAATTTTTACAACTCCATTCTGCAATTAAATAGTTACTAATAACATAATAAATTTATTATAAAGACTGGAAGGTGAAAAACCAGAACAGTTCTATTTAATATAGTTTGAACATTTGTGGATAATCGTAAAACGTTTTATGCTGATTTTTTTTAGATTTAATAGTTTGATCAAATTTTCCCATTATCATTTATTGCATCAACAATGAGTAAGTGTACAAAGTAATATATATATATATATATATATATATATATATATATATTTGGATAGGTTCAATTTTCCGTCCCCAAAATTTCACGCCCCCACCAAAACTTAAAAGTTCTAATTGTGTTTGTGAGGAATTATCTTTATTATAATTTATCTTAATACTATAATCTATTAAAATCAATATTAAAAATCGGTTCTATAATTTTCTGAAGTCTCTCGAAATTAATTTAATTAAATATGAAATTAATTTATTGTGTGTTGTTTAAATAATTTTGAATTTGGATTTAAATAAATCGTTATAAATTATTCTTGTGTTCTAAGAGTATTCAAATGCAGGAAAATGAGGGCATAAGATGTCCTTTCGTGACCTCTTTTTCCAATTTATCAATTCAACTCAAAGAAGATTTGCCAATGTACTGAAAAGTAGCTTCAAATCAATTTTAATTTTGGGCTGATGTCAGAAATGTATTTAATGAGACAGAAAAGATTTTATTGCCATTCCCGACTACATATCGATGCGAAACTACATTTTCAGTAGTTTCATTTCTGAAAAGAAAATATCGCAATCGTCTAGAAATTGGAAACTATTTACGTTGAAACTATTTTTGCCATATGAACCGGATTTTAAAATTCCATTGAAATAAATTTAATAAAAAGTATTATTTATTATTTTTACATTGTGAATGTGATCTTATTTTAAATTAACAATTTTTTTCATGCCCCCATTTGGAAAACCATGCTATATATTAAGAACATTTAGACAAGTCTCCTTTGTATTTTTATTACAATCACATTTAGAGTCATTATGACTGTCAGAAAGTATTTCATCGTTTGTCATCGTTCTAATTGGTCTTCTTATTTCTATTTTTAATCATGATTATTCGAATAATTTTTCTAAGTCATTTTTTTAAAATATTTAACTTCTAAAAAATATTAATTAAAAATAATAATTTTTGCCATTTCTCAATAAATCCCAAAATTATAAAAATGTCATCAAAATATTAAAAATGCATTTAATAAAATTTTACTGAAAAATATTAAACTTCATTTTAATTGTTAAATTAAAAATATGAACTTATAAAATGATTATTTTAATTATGTTCGAAAAGTCAATCACTTTAAATTTAAAGAAAAAAATACCAATTTCCATCTGGGTGGGACAATCACCATTCTAAATTAAACATACTTAAATCAACATACAGCATCCATACATTAACACATTCAAACAATTTAAAATATTCCTCACACTATACATTAAAGTTTTACCTGTCTTGCAATTTAATTTTTTAGGTAAATGGTGAAGATAACTTAAAAATATCACTTTTTCAAAACCAGAAGTAGTCTTATTGTAGTGAATGTTTTAAAGGGTATTCGGGAATATTTAAAAGTTTAATTTTACAGTTTAGAAATTGTATCACATCTTATATTTTATGAATTTTATCATATTCAAAAATTGTTTGTTTAAGCTATTACTACAGTGGGCGCCGCTTTATGTGATCAAATTGGGTCGCCTCCATATGATTACATAAACCGGCTGATAATATTAAGCAGAAAAACGGCAAAATATTGTTTTGAACATTGAACAACTAAGTGACACTGATGAATTCCATTTATAGAGCTGTATTACAGTGTAGTATAGTCCACATGTACACATTAGAGTACTGTATTAAAGTTGAGGAATAATAAAAAATGCATCCAGTGTTGTTTGAGTGAGTGAAGTTTGTAATAGTCGCCCAATTGATTCCTCTTATTTATAAAATATTGAATTGTCATTCACGGAGCCACCACGAGCCTCGATCGTTGTTCTCAAAATTTGTAATGCGTTCTTCACTTTTTTTGATGAAGGAAGACGTAATGGCATGTCTTCTGTGTCATTATCAAAATCACTGTCCTCTTCATAAAATAACCTTTGTTTATGGTTTGAATTTCTTTGACAATATCAGCATCAGTGACCTCTCCTACAACAGGAAGTTTGATGTTGACGTTGATCCAATTTAAGAATTCCTGCTCATTCATGACAGTAGGTAGCTCAATGTCCTCTTCATAGACAGAATCAATAAATTTCATTGTGGGATTTGTAAAACCTCCTTTTTTGAAACAATTCTGAATAGTAGCAGTTGACACAGTGCTCCATGCAGTTGCCACCATGTGACATGCATCAAGTACGTTGATGCTTTTAACTACTTCTTGAGCTGTTTTTTCACCGTCATCAATTAGTGAAATAATTCTGCGTCGTAGGCAACGCCTATAGTGAGCTTTCGTAGAATGAATAATACCCTGGTCTAAAGGCTGCATTATCGATGTTGTATTGAAAGTTAAGAATTGAAGTTGAATATTAGTGAAATGGACACCTTCTGGATGTGCTGTACAGTTATCCAGTAAAAGCAAAATTTTTCGCTTTTTTCGGCGATTTTCTGCACCCCACTCTTGCAACATTTCTGTAAAAATGACAATGGTTATCCAAGCATTTTTATTGCTTTTGTAGCCAACAGGTAAATTCTTCACTACTCTGAGGCAAAGAAGATTTGAGCTTTTTCCTATTACTAGAGGGCATCGTTTCTCTGATCCATCCATGTTACATGTGAAAAGGACAGTAAGACGATCTTTAGACTTTTTACATCCAACAACGTTATCTTTGTGGAATGTCAAGGTGTTATCTGGCATAGTACAATAATATAAACCCCTCTCATCAGTGTTAAAAATATCTGCAGGAGAATATTCCGTCAGCAGAGGAGGATACACTTCGGACAACCAGCGATCCGCACGGGCTTATCAGCATTTTGTTTTTCACCATGAAATTTCTTGTAGACAATATTGTTACGCACCTTCCATCTAGTGAACCGACCATCTGTTGGGTTGAAATCAGTAACACCACGGAACTCGGCCAAAGAACGGGCTTTGTCGCACAGAATATCACGAGTAATTGGTGCATTTTTATCTCTTGATCGTGTAAGCCAAATTAACGGTGCTTCTTCGACATTAGATGCTTTACCTTCTCTCTTCCGTTTTGACTGACATTTTGGTGACCATAATTCATTTCTTTTAATTCATCCCGAGACTTCAATAGCTTGCAAAGAAGAGACTGAGAGATTCTTAACTTGGCTGCTGCTTCTCTTTGACTGACAGAACCACAAGAATCATACTGTTCCAGAAGTTTCAATTTTTCAGTTACAGACAGATCTTTTCTTTTACGAATAGAAACGGCACTTTGAGTTGGATTTTTTTTCGAATTCATCGGAACTGGTTCATTAAATTGATTCATAGTTAGAATTAGTTAATTTACCAAAATCAGCCGTTTTATTAGAACTAAAACCCGACAAAAAACTAGAATTTTCGTAAATAGATTTATAATCAAATTTAGATATTTGTAAATTTTGTATTTGAAAGGTTGAATTAAAATAATTGTGAATATTTAAACACGAATTACACGAATTTTATTAAATTATTACATTAATTTATTTAATATTACATTATGTATTAAAATACTCAGTATAATTAATTTGAGTTAATTCAGCAAAGTAGACAAAAATAGACGGCGGCTCGATCCCATTAAGCGACGTAAAATGCAGAGAAATTTGTGATTAGGTTTTGGTTTTTTCAGATTGATCACATTAAACGACTGAAAACAATAACCACTTATAACATAAAACGGCACCCACTGTATATATATTAATGATACAGCAGACTTTGAATACATAGAAAGACAGAAGATGCAAGCCTCAACGGTCTCTATCGAAATAATTTATTAATTACAATATACAGGGGTGACCATAAGTCACTTTACCCAGTTTTAATAATAATAAACACAAAATTCTAAATGATACAACTTTTATTTAATCAGCGTACAATAATAATTTCAAAACAAACACTTGAAAACAATTAAATCTTATCTTCGAAGTGTTGTCCTTCAGATTTAATACACAACTGGATTCTTCTCTGAACAGAGTGACAGATTCGTCGGCACAAGTCTTTATCGTTGTTCAAGGCTGCCAATTCTGTAGTAATTCTTTCCTTAAACTCGGATATGGTTAGAAAATTTTGTGAGTAAACGCGTTCCTTCAGGATACCCGACATTGAATAATCACAAGGTGTCAGGTCCGGTGATCGTGGAGGCTATTCAGTGGTTCCTCTCCTGCCGATCCACATCTCAAAAGTGTTATCCAAAAAGTCGCTTACATTTCTACCATAATGAGGGGAGCACCGTCTTGCATCCAAACGTCGTTATCTGTGTCAAGCTGAGGTACGGCAAAATCACGCAGCATGTCGAGATACAGCTGAGAATTGACCGTTCCATCAAAGAAGTATGGATTCAGCACACCAGTTGAACGTATTCCTCCCCACACACAAATTCCTGTTGGTCTCCCATACCAGATGAGGATTCTCAGTGGAGTAGTACACGGCATTATGCAAATTAACGTGACCATTCAACTTAAATGAAGCTTCGTCGGTCCAAATTATTCTGTCCCTGATGTCAATGTTCTCATGGAGTTTTTGTTGTAACCATTCGCAAAATTCTATGCGCCTGTCATAATCGTCATCATTCATTTGATGGAGCAAATGAGGTCGCCAAACTTTCAATTCAATGTCCTTCATTATTCTACGTAAACTTGTGCGTAAATTTTATCTGGTTTATGTTTATAAATCATTTAGAATTTTGTGTTTATTATTATTAAAACTGGGAATGAAAACTATTAGAATGTTCCGAACAATGGACGGTCGTGACAAAACACAGGAAATCCGCATTCAACAGCGAGCTTTGTACCAGATGAAGAGAGGTTTTCAAATGACGATTGAAAATATAAGTGGAACGTCTTATTTCCATGCGACGAAAAAAGAGAAATACCAGAAAATTGGCATTCTTCTGAGCGAGCATCTCGCGATTGGTTTTTGGACTTCAAGTCACGACAATCACAGCTTTAACTCATACAGCCTGAATGTGCTAACTGTGAACTCTGAACATATTGCTATATTTCTATCCATCCCATATTGTATGAGTAAAGAAATATACATGCTGGATTCGCATGATATTCAAGTAGAGCATATGTCTGGTTCAAATCTAGGACTGCCCAGTTTATCCCAACGTGATTTGGGCATTAAAATTGGTTCCAAATATATAGACGAAACTACAATTCCAAATGCGAAACGTAAGTTTAAAGGTGCATCATAGTTGCAAGCCTTAGATCATATGAGAGGATTAATCAGTGTCTTTGAATTATTGATTTCCCAAAATTTGTGTCTGAATTTCCCCGGTCTACACTAGTTTGTAATAGATAAATTAAACAGCAGTGAGGGGCGAATTGATTAAATTATTCGATTGGATAATCTAGCTTTTAGCGAAGAAGTTATTATAATTGCATATAATCTTTTTGCTAACCCCAGGGGTCCGCAGACACAGTTTGAGAAGTATTGTACAAATTTTTAAAACTGAATGTATGTTTGAAAAATTCGTGCCATAAATATTTTCCGATTATACACTATTGGTGTTTACTTGCAAGGAAACTTAACTTCCAAAGGCTTTCCGGATAAACGTTCTGGGCTTAATCTTAGAAAATTGCAGTATATAGTTCTGGACTTGCATTTACAGGAAAATTTAGAATGGAGTAAATAGAAATCTTTTGAATAATTAACTTGAATAATTTCTCTTTTTAAAAGAAATTATTTTTAATCTAAATGTTTTTTTATTAAAAACGAATTTTATACAAATAATAAATTTTTTATAATTTTGATAATCCTAATGATTTAATTATATAATCTGTTAGAATTATTGATTTTTTTTATATATCTTAAATTTAATTTTCTAATTTGTAGAATAATAATTAAATATACCTTTCCTTTTCTGTATGAATAGCTGTTACATCTTAAATTGTTCATTCTGCTTTCAAAAATCTCTGTTTCTCTAAACTACCTCCTTTATTTAAAGCGTCTCTATCTTCATAAGTAAAATCTTTAGAATTTGTTTAATATTTGTATGAAACATTGTTTTGTCAAATCTTTCTTTGCCAGTCATTTCCCAAAGTTTGTATTTCAAAAGATCATGGAATTACAATCACCCGACTTTTGCTCCAATGGCTGCTGCAAGCGACTTTTAAAACTTTCTAGAGATTCATGGGGTACTTGCTAAATTAATTGTTTCGTCTTTCTTAGATGACAATTACTTTTTAAGATCATCAATAACGTTAAAGACATACAAAATACAATCGTCCAAAAAAATTAAATATATCTCACACCAAACTACTACAAACGGAACAAAAAGTAGTTATAAGTAATTTGATATAGGTAAATTATATTAAAACTGAATAAAAGAATATGGATAAAGTAGAAAATATAAAAGTCTATTTACAATAATTATGCTAAATCATTTGATTTTGATTTCGGGATATCTGGGACCACACGCCTTCTTACGAACAAATATATCATTCGATACGGTACCAGCCGTTTCTTCACCTCGTTCAAGCATCTCACCATGTTCGCAGTTGATATGGCTGATCTAAAGAGCCTCCCTCAAATCCTCGAACGCTTAGTCGAGTCTTTCCAACTCCCGGTAAGCCTTTACTCGCGGATAAAGGGCCTTGTAGCACCACCGAGCAGTTGTCCACAGCCAGAGTGAATGTGTGTATCCGTAACTGACACTAGGAGATATTTAGTAACAGCAGCTGGATCGCGTCCTCGATCTTGCCACTCTGTGCTAGTGGACTCAAACGGGGCATTCATACACTCCTATACACAGATTAATCTCAGTCCCGTCTCGTAGTTTCTCATTGCCAAGCTCAAATAGGAAGAAGTCGTTCCCTCCGCTCGATGATGATCAGTCAATCGATAAGCGTACTTTCGTCCCATCTCGTCATCAATGGTGCTTTATTCAATCGATTTATCGTCAGGGAAAAAGGAATCTATTCCGAATTCTCTCTCTCGATTATCGCGAATCGTGCCTCTTCACCGGTGCGCATCATCGAAATGTATCTCTCCCAGTTCCGATCCAGGTTCACCAATACGCCAATGTTTCATGAATTTCAACTCAAATTTTGCGTTATGGGAATCGATGAATGTTATGAACACTATATATATATATATATATATATATATATATATATATATATATATTTACTTAGGCAGTCCCAAAAGTCCTCAGGTGGCCTTTAAAAACACACTAAGATTTTACCAAATTCAACCAAATTTAGACTGAATATTATTCAGACTATCATAAATACTGTGTTAAAATTTTAAAGCATAAAATTAAAAAAAGTAAAATCTTGTTTTATTAAAGTATTGAAATTTTAAAAATGCAGCGAATTCAAATCGAGCGGTTTTTAACAATGGAACCAAATAAATGTTGCCAACGTTTTTTTGTTCTAACTCAAAGTAAAAGAGGATTCTCTTCTTCAGAAATTCTTCAGCAACTTCAGCAGGCATGGGAAGACGCAAATCACCCAGCACTGAAAACTATTCAACAATGGTTGACTGATTTAAAAAAAAGCAGACGTCCTTCAACGATTCGTCAAGAAGTGGCAGGCCGTCATTAATAGACGATGAAAAGATTAAAGCAGTCAAAGAAGTGATTGATGAAGCACCAAATGCGTCTTTGCGTTATATTGAAAATGAACTTTCTATAGGCAAAAATACAGTCCACAACATTTTGCGTGAAAAGCTTCATCACAAAAAAGTTGACTCTGTTTGGGTCCCTCACAAACTTTCTACTGCTAATAAACAATAATGCATTAACACTGCAAAGCATATATGCCATGTAATTTCACAGATGGGTGGTGAAGCATATTCCAACATAGTGATCGAGGATGATACATGGGTCTTTTTCCAAGGTAGAGGAAAGAAAGAAGATCACAAAGTTTGGATTCCTTCTAAAGCTGTTCCACCAAAAGTGATAAAGCCATCGCCAATGACTGATAAAAAATCTCTTATTTTCGTAACCTTTACTTGCAACAAACGTTTTAATGTAAAAGCACTGCCATATGGTACCAAGATTGATTCCGAGGCGTGAACTTTGTTCATGATACCGGTGAGAAATGGTGGAAACTTAGATCTAACAGCATCAAGCTAAAGGAACTTAAGTGGTGGCATGATAATGCAAGACCTCATTCTAGCAAAGAAACAACTCTTTTTTTTGAAAGAAAAAAAATTGAAAAAATTTATCAATCTCCCTATAGTCCAGATTTTAATCTGTGACAGATTCTTGTTTTCAAAAATGAAGAAAAGTTTTAAAAATCATGTTTTCAAATCACATGAAGAAATTGAAGAAGCTTGTAAATTCTTTATCAACAGAAACATTAAAAAATCAACTACATAAACTTTTTAACTATTGTCAGTTGGTTATTGACAACAATGGTGAATATGTAGTTGCTTAAGAAATTTTTAAAATATTTTTTTTTAATTTTTTTAAAATTTTTAAATTCGCTGCATCTAATTTGTGTTGTTTGCTAATAATATTATTTTTTTGGTAAGTTTCAAATTTTATGCTTTGAAATTTTAACACAGTATTTATGACAGTCTGAATAATATTCAGTCCAAATTTGGTTAAATTTGGTAAAATACTAGTGTGTTTTTAAAGGCCACTTGAGGACTTTTGGGACAGCCTAAGTATATATATATATATATATATATATATTTATATACATTCAAAATCACGTAATCCGGATTCGTGGGACAAAAAAATTAATCCGGATTAGACAAATTACACGTGAATTGTATTTTGAAATTATTTAGGCTGTGACAATGTAACTGTTTCAAACTAGATTTATGACTAGATTTATGAACCAGTTTTGAATTTTACCAACCTATTTTTATTGTATGTTCGGGTTACGATTCGGGTTAGTATTGTATGTAATAGAAAAAGGAATCGATGCAGGGGATAGTGCTGTAAAGCTATATTGGAATTTAGGGAGACAGTAAATTGCCAATTTACTTTATCTCCAAGGTTAAAACAACAATTTCTTAAAGAATTTAATCAAAGAATTAATAAACAATAATTGGAGAAGTTTAGTAGTGCAAAAAGAACATTTATTCATTAATTAAACAACCTAAAAGCTACACGAACTCAGATTCACACAGACAATGGTTCATTCATATGTAAAACAAAAAATATTGTAAGCACTGTGGATATCACAACATGATTGTAAACGATGTACATCCATCTTACTGTACTTTACAATGCATGCTTGACGAAGTCCATTAACTTCGTATGTTTTGTCACCTTTGTCATCTCCATCAACACGTCTTCTTTGAGAATCGAAAATGCACGTAAGTGAGAATAATTGAATCCTGGATGAGTTAGTAAGAATCGTTCCACTTCTTGCAAAGCTTGCATTATTTCCTTGAATGTAGGAACAACAGGAACATCAGAATCATCAATTTCATCTTCCTCGGTCACGTTTAAGATCTCTGTTGACTGAACAAGACCATCCAATATTTCCATATCAGTCAATCCTGCAGTAGTATGTAAGTTTTAATCAGCCTGCACAAAATGATCGAAATTCACATCGGCGGGTATCTGCATGAATTCACGCAAAGGCTCGACAGCATTGTTAGGTGTTGGTTGTGATTGCGGTTCCGGAACAAGATACGGATTTAATGTTGGAACATCGAAGCCAACGTGTTTGAAAAAGTTTATAACTGTATCTTCAGACACTGTATCCCAGGCTTACTTCAGTAAAGTCAAAGCAGCCAGCAGTATAAATTTGAATTCCATATTGCTTTCATAACAAGCTAGTAGGCACTGAACAAGCTTCTTGCAATAATTGCATTTCATTACATTAATGATGCCTGCATCGAGTGGTTGGGCTTTGGAAGTTGTGTTGGCAGGAAGGAAGAACAGCTCCACGTTGGTCAACCTGTCGATATATTTTGGATGTTTATCAAAAATCAAGGCCACTTGACTGTTTTCAGATTTCATTTTTTATCAAGTGAGATGAAAAATTTTAGAACAAGTCTTAAGTCATCCAGACCTTTTTATTTGCACTATATCTCACTGCAACCTTTTAAACATTCTTAAAGCAACTTGGATTCCAAAATTTCCTAATCAAGACAAGTGGAAACTTTTCCCCAGCCATGGACTGTGTGTTTTTTTTTTGCGGAGGATATTTAGTAGGGGAAAAATGGGCATTCGGTCTACATACCCCCCCCCAGGAAACCGTTACCATGGCAACGGTATCGGTTATCGTGGTTACCATGGCAACGGTATCGGTTATCGTGGTTACCATGGCAACGGTCGCGATCACCTTAGCCACGGTCGCGGTTACCATGGCAACGGTCGCGGTTACCATGGCAACGGTCGCGGTTACCATGGCAACGGTCGCGATCATCTTAGAAACGCTTCTGATTGGTTCCCGGTACCCTAGCAACGG
>MQRK01194454.1:9499-49219 GCA_001938485.1 Girardia tigrina | reverse complement strand
ATATATATATATATATATATATATATATATATATATATATAGTAGATATTGTCTATGTGCAAGTTACTTGGTGCCGCAAAAAAACTTGCATAAAGGTAAATCTTTACAGTAGGTATTGTCTATATGCAATTCGTCAATATGCTTCAGGAAAAGTTGCATATATGTAATAATTGCATATATAATTTAGAAACCTATATTTGAAGCCTTTTTACTCAATAAATTTTGTCCAAACTTTTCATATTTACTCATATTCAGTGACAATATATGATAATGTAAAAATTTTTTCAAACAAGTAAATTAAAAAATGTTTTGGCGAAAAACGTTTTACGATTATCCACAAATGTTTAAACTGTATTTAATAGAAATGTTATTGTTTTTTGGTGATCAGACAATTGCGCAAGGACAATTGCACAAAGATAATTGGGATGAAGAACTAGTGTCGTACCGGATATTTTTAGATTTTTCATGTTGCTTGTTGATTAACTTTCTAAGTTCCCTGATTTGAATTATGCATGTTTCATGTAGTTCAAAAGTAATTTATGTCATTGATAACGAACATTCTCCGTTACTTTCATATTACCTCATTTGTTTTTATATTGTCTAGAACTTCATGGTTATCAGATGGTCAAAAGTCTAGATATCCGACTTAATTTTTATAGAGACGGACTTCCCAACCTTGATGATGAATTTTTGTTTATTTATCCAGCTAGACTTGTGTAATAACCTCTCAATTTCGTTGTGAACAGCTTATTTTATTTAATTTTTTTTGTGGGACCTTTTTCCTTTTACGTGTGTATACGTGAGTTGTACATACTCTGCAAACATGTGATGTTGTAATTTATTTAAATTTTATTTTTAATAACCCGTTGTTGTACGGGTTTACTTTTTATTAACTTTATTTATTTTTAATGTTATATCATTAAATAATTACCATGCACAATAAGGAATAATAAAAATCAATAGACAATGGATTTATAAATTCAAAGACATAGAACTATAATCCTGCATTATCGCCAAATTTATTTTACATCTGGAGTTTATTTTACAATCGAGGAGTAGACTTTCCTAAACACAATCGCAAAGGGCTTTAAACAGATAAAACTATCAAAAACTAAATCGGATTAGATCTTCATTCCCTAACCAGAGTCAAGATCCTCAATCCTCAAACAAAGAAAAAAATTCTCTCAGAATTATTCACCGTCATTCGTTCATTTACTCTACAAACTAAAGTAAAAATTTATTGGTTAACTTCAATACAACAAGTGACATTCTTTTCCTGTCATTATCGTTGACATATTCGTTTTATCCTTCCGTTTTGTTAATTAATATATTTTCTGTGTTTAGAGTTATTTTATTTTTTTTTTGAGTATTGCATAGCCAAGTTGGTAAAGACTTTCCTTTTCTAACCAGATTGATTACACAATACCTTGTTGGTCTATTTTTATTTATACTAAAAATAACAAATCGACACATCAGTCGCTTGTCGCTTCATTTGTTATTTTTACAACTTGGTTTATTGGTTTTTGAAATTGGTCGAGACTTCTTCAGTTGTGATGTGTCTAATTGCAAAAGATAGATCTTTCTTTTAGTAAAGAAATATATTTTCCATCAAAT
Organism: Girardia tigrina; assembly: GCA_001938485.1. Lineage (NCBI taxonomy): Eukaryota > Metazoa > Platyhelminthes > Tricladida > Dugesiidae > Girardia > Girardia tigrina. Next base: position 47,605 of record MQRK01194454.1, on the reverse strand, counting down.
CAAGAATGAAGAATCAAACTGTGTAGAAATTCTGATAAATCCAACCTATAGTCCAAACAATGCCGTATTTTGTAAAGGATAGTCAATTTGAATCTTTCGATAAAATTGTAGAATTATGTCAAAATTTGTGGTATTTTCACCAAATCCGAAAGCTTATATATAGTTTTAAATAGTTTGTCTTTATTTTGAAGAATAGTAGTTGTTTTAAAGTAACATTTTGCATAAAAATTATAAGTTTAAGACAATGGAAAATTCATGTAGCAATTCCCATTTGAAGAATAGGGAACCACACTGACTTAAAAACTGGTTAATGAGATTGACTCCCTAGATTAGTTTATAAATTAATTATTGTACTTCTAAATTAATTAATTATTGTACTACAAAAATCGTCTTTTATTACTTCTATTTGTAACATAATTTAAACTAATATTCCTTTTGATTTTCATTTCCCTCTTATATAAACCAATATTTAACTTTAAATTTATAATTTATAATTTTAATCTAATCAAATTATGCTTTTCCAAATACTACTTTACACATTTTTATTAATTTTTAAAGACACAAAAAAGCGCTTATCATAATTTATTGTTGTTAATTTCGACGGATTAACCTTCATTATCAGACTAAACTAGCAATGATATTTTAGTCTGTGACGCTAATTTGATATTTTTGAAAAATAACTTAGTTAAAGCCTTATTTATCAATTTGTTTTTATTGTACATTTTTCAAAGTTTCATACTTTATTACCAATAATTAAAACTTGTTAGTTATTTAAATATTGATTTAGAAGATGTTGTGTATATAAGTGTTATAACACCTAAAAAGTTAGAATATAAAATAAAAGATTTAAATGATTTTGAAGTTCTGAAGTTTATCATTGTTAATTAGATATCAGATGATTTAAAAATTGTTTTATTTTTACTAAATGTTATATCTTTTTATTAGTGGCACTGCAGAATTCAGGAGTTATATTTGCATATATACTTTTGCTACAAAATAATTTTTACCAGAAATAAAATTTTCTTACTTATTTCTGAAGAATGTGAGTTTCTATATACACATTTACTATAACTTTGCCTATATTTACTTTGTTTCGATTATAAAAAGCTTGCCAGATTTTTGTGAAAAAAAACATGAAAAGTACTTTAATTTGTAAAAACCAACAAGTTACATTACTCGCTTAAAGTGACATGTTCGTTGAAAAAGTAATAGAATTAACAACGTTTAATATTACTTAAAACAGAAGTAAACCTCTGAACAGGGTTTCCAAAATATTCCTATGTTATAGTATTTTTGATTATTTATACAAAACTTTAATTCAAAACACAAAAATGACCACATATTTGTAAAGGAGCTAACTGAAACTGCTGTTTAAATGAGCTCTTTTAACAAATAAATTGTATAAATAAAAAATATAAAGAAAATAAATTTTAATTTAACGAAAATATAAAACGATATAATAAACTAACAGTTAGATTATAATAAAAAAAACTCAGATTCAAAATGCAGTTAATTTGAGTTGTTATTCGAGATCGAAATTCTTTGAGTAGGAATCGATTGTTGGGTTTTGTGGAATTCTATAGTTATTCTATAGTTATGGAAAACGTATGACAATGACAATTGAGAATGGAATTTGAGGAAGTAGGATTTAAATAAATAAGATTTGTTACTGCCAAAATTCATAATATCCTCCGGAAACTGAGGTAAATGAGAAAATTGATAAACTGACATGAAAATAAATCCAAATGAAATGTTTTCGCATTAATGGATTTTTTTAAATCAATTTTGATTTTTTAATATATATATATATATATATACAATTGTATATACAATAAAAATTGTATATATAGGGTGTATCAGAAGTCAAAACGACACAGGTTTTAAAAATTCAATTTAGTATTACATTAAAATTGTGTACATAATCTAACGGAGTAAATGCTCAAAATGTTGGACGCCTTCTTCAATGCATTTTGCATTCCTTCGAACGACAGAATAGTAAGCACTTCGGCATAATCATCACTAATTTCTGTGCCAGAATACATTATCATTACCACAAGTTGATCTATTGTTCCTGGCTTTTTGGCATGTACTGAATTCTTTAACACACCCTAAAGAATGAAATCAAGAGGAGTAAGGTCTGGAGAACGAGGAGGATACTCGATGGATCCGCGGCGACCAATCCATCTGTTTGGAAAGTTATCGTTGAGTCAGTTTCGCGCTACAATGCTGTAATGGGGAGGTGCACCATCTTGTTGAAATCACATCTACCCAAGCGGTCAGTTCTTCACACAGGGTATAAAATTATTGTTAAGCATTGACACGTAACTATCACATGTCACAGAACCTTCAAAGAAAAACGGCCCTACCAAACAGGAAGCAGTGATTCCAATCCAAACTGCGACACCAACTGCGTTGACTTCTTTTTGTAGGATTTCATACGGATTTTCATGGGCCCAGTAAACAGAATTGTGATGATTGACCTGTCCGTTAAGTTTGAAGTTTGCCTCATCACTCCAAATAATCTTCTCCGGAAATGTAGCGTCCTCGTGGCAAAGTTGTTGAAAAATCTGAGAGAATTCAACTCGACGGTCATAATCATCTTCATTCAAGGAGTGGAGTAAATGTGGACGGTAAGGTTTTAAATGAGCATCGTGCAGGAGTCTGACAATGGAAGTTTGAGAAATACTAAGCTCTTGTGATGCTCGTCTGGTGGATTTTCGAGGACTATTCGTAAAACTATATGTAATAATTTCTCTTTTTTTATAAGTTGCAAACGGATTTAGGTCTACCACATCTAGGAAAATCTTCACAGGAACCAGTTATTTCAAAGCGGTAAATTAGATTCGCTATTGTGTCTCTTTTAACCGCCCTACCAAATTTTTCTTGGAATCGTCTAGATGTTTCACTTTTGTTGTCCGTTTTATAAAATGTTTTTATAAGAAATACGCGTTATTCAGTTATTAGTTTGGAATTATTTGACTCTGCCATTTTTAAGGTTTGTTAAATGATGAAATTATCGACTTAAATGGCCTATTTGTAAGATGTGTTCACATGATCTTCTTAGTGAGTTTACACCAAGAAATCAACCGACTGATCGATGTAAACTCATTTTTGTACACTTGGATCACTAATATAATGACTGCCCGAGGACTTTTGACTCACCCTATATATATATATATATATATATATATATATATATATATATATATATGTGTGTGTGTGTGTGTGACGGTAGGTCGCAACATTATTTATATTGTTTATTTTTAAAAATGACCACCATTTGTATCTATATATGCTTTCAACTTGTTTGGAAAATCATCCATATCATTAAGGAAATTTTTCATTGGTTTCTTTCCATTCTTCGACAATACTCTTATTTAATGAGTCGATCGACTTATGTGACTTCACTTGTGATTTCGACTCAAAAATGGTCCAAATAGAGCAATATATAATGAGTAGGACGGCTCGCTTGTAGCTCAAACAGATCATATTTTTAAGTGTTTCTTTTTATCTGTCTTTTAATTTGATAGTTTCATGTTATTTATTTGATTATATTTCAGAAATGTTCGCAATCAAAAAATATGGAAATAGAGGTTCAAGAATCAAAGGTAGGATTTGTCAGCGTCCAATTGAAGAAGTATCCAAAATCATTTACAGAGATCCCACAATTGATTTGATTAAAAAAATAAGATTGAGAGTTTCGTATTTGATTAAATTAATTTATCATAAATTAAAACTTTCTCACAATAAACCAAAATTCTATTAAAAAAAATTATAGTTTTCAATAATTATTTTTTAATATTCATATATTTTTACAGTTTGACATTGGAATAATTGTTAGTTTAAAAATTTATAATAATAAAAAATAACAATATACTAAAATGTAAACTATATAATTAATATATAAAAAAAGAATAAAATTTATCTATTTTCTGAATAAACGTTTATAAATGTTTACCTTCAAAACCTTCCAGAGGTTTTTTACAACTGCCAAGAATTCAAGATTTTAAATAAAATATTGATCTCTTGTTGATTAATAGATTTATTATTTTTAAGTTTTACAATAAATTATTATTATTAATTTTATTATTATTGTCATTATTATTTTTTCAAAAAAAGACATTAATAATTATCGTCTCTGAGAAAAAATTTTCGAAAGTCAAATTTAAATGAGATTTATATACTTTGTCCGTTTATTATTTGATAGTTTTATGGAATATGTGAACTGATTCTCATGACTTCTCGCATTCAAAGTCTTCGAACATGTTCATAAAAACTTTCGTTTATATTTACATAAAATGGTTTCATTATGCAAGATTTTAATGTTTAATTATTTAATGTGATAAAAATTACAAATATTTATCAAATTTAGTTATTTTTTGTGATAATTGATGATAAATACATTAACATAAAAAATTATTTTAATTTGATTTCATTTTAAATTATATGATTAATTACAATGGATTTAATTTAATTAATAAAAAATATAAATAATTATTAGCTATAGTTTGGCATTAAAATGAAAACACTGCAAAACCAAGATTCGTGACGTTTCGATGTTGGGATGGGGAAGTAAGGAAATGGAACATATTTCACAATTTTAATTATATTAATTAATAGAACAAAAATTTGTTTTTTCAACAAAGTTTTATATTTCAATTAAATACTTGCTATACAGAACACTATGAGGATTTTGAGAAACTCGTATAAATTTTTAAATTAAATCTAAAAACGGAAATTTCAAAAATATTTTAAAATACATAAAGAAATCAATATAGGAATGGAGATTGATTAAAAAATTATTTAAATTAAAATGGTAATTAAATTTAATAAAAAGACTTTAGGAAATCAAAATAAATTTAATATTTTTAGAATAAAATCTGAGTAATAAAATTTGAAATAAAATTTTTTGATTATAAATTTTAAAATGAGGGACTTTAATAATGTTTGAACTTAAAACTAGGTTTTTAATTTGAAATCATTAATTTAAAATATCAACTTAAATAAATTTTGAAGTAAAATATTTGTAAAAATAAAATTAATTGAAATATTAGATTATTTGTCTATATTTATTTCATCTAAAAAATTGTGCCATCAAATATTATTTAAACAAAACTGTAATGTTTTTTTGTTTCATATTCGATCACCACAAATGCGAGGAAAAAATGAAAAGTGTTCTTTGGAATTTTTTTCAAAAACTAGTTTTAAAAATATGTTATTTAGTTGTATTAAATAAAAGTTTTTAAAATGTCAATTTCTGATCTTTCAAATTCGAATTATTACTAACCTAACAAAAATTAATATGATTTCTAATACTTTTATTGACATCATAATTTGACTTGCCTCCAGATAAGTCTCCACAAACTCGTAATTTGATATTGTTCTACATTGATAAATTTTAAAATTCGATTTCTAAACCTCTAATTATTCCAACAAATTTATTATTACAATTCTTTACTAAAATAGTTTTTATTATTTTCAAAAATATTTTAATTCATTTTAAATTGCTCATTTATGATTAAATACGCTTCAATCCACTATTAAAATACTTTAAATCACTAGTTAATAGATTTTAAATATTTTGATTGAAATATTATTACATATTTATTAATTAAATTATATATTTATTAATTTAATTTCAAAGTTGCTATTTGCATTTCAAAATTGTCCTAATAATCCGATAGTTAAAAACATTCAAAATAGCAATGTTTCATCTGGGTGAGAGAAACATAATCCTAAAAATACATACTACATGTACTTCGAACGACGGAAAATATATATTTATTATTTCAATAACTCAGAAAAATAAATATTAATGTCTCATTCTACATCTGACCCAGATTCATAAGAATCTAAAACGTCCCATGAGACATAGTCCTGAAATCTCGTCGACGGTCGACGCTCTCGGACAACTGATTCCGTGTCAACTGGAACCGTGGTTGGATGATCGCTTGGTGAGTTGTCAGCACGATGAGGAGAATCACTCAGCTCCGAGACAATCAACTCGGATCGCGGTCTGAGGTCAGCGAGATGACGCAACGAATCAACATTTCTGATGGAGACAAGAAATTTAAGTGGACTAATTACTTCTTTAATGACTCCTTCTGTCCATCTTTCATTACAGCGCTGGATCTGGTTTGGTTTCACCCAAACCTTTTCTCCAATCCTGAACGTAATTGAACAAAAGGTTCCATTACTTGCTAGATCGGTTGAGATACCGATCAACTTCAACCGAGGCTTATACCCATAAAGGAATTCGACTGGTGGTTTATCGCTTATTCCGAGAGTGTTATTCATCCAGTAAACCACTTCCTGGATCCCATTTCCAGCTCTCGTGACTAACGCCTTTACGGTCCGGTGGCTCCTTTTGATAATTCAATTCCAAATCGGTTTATTCCCGGCTCGATACACTACATTAATATTTCAGGCCTTCATCTCAGCAGTAAAAGATTCGGAATGAAAATACGCATAATTATCCGCTAATAATACATTTCTCAAATTCTTTATGACTTCATGCACTCCTTCATCTCTAATAAATCTCCAGATAGCAAATCGCGATGGTCTACACTCAATGATGATGAGAAACCTAGACTCCTCAATCTTCGTGACATCAATTGCTATTCTTTTCAAGTTTCGGCAACATCCAAACTCCCTTTTTCCTATCGAACCGGTGCGGGATCGACAGATTGGCACCGGTTACAATGATGGATGATTTGCCGAATTTTTTCATCACTGATGTTAACGTTGAACTCCTTCGCTAGGAAAATCGATCTCTGGAGTCCCATATGCGTCATGTCATGAATTTGCTTAAATCTTTTGATATCCAATTCTAATGAAGCCGAAAAAACGTTGCCAACTTCCGTGGAGCGTTTTAAAAAAGACCATTGTGAAGGGATTCTCGTTAAGATGTCGGCATCATTCATCTCAGACCTAGTGTAGACCACGCGCAGCTTCAAATTATATTCGGAAAAAATATCTTTGAGCAGGTCCAGTCTTCTACGAATCAATAGCTCGGAAACCGCCTTAATTTTGTTTCTTTGCACATTATCCATCACATTCGATATCCATTCACAAACAACCTGACTGTCGAGTTTCAGCTCAATGTCCGAAAAACCCCATGCAATCGCTAAGCTTCACACCTTAACAACCGTTTCTAACTAAACTATATTTATGTGTCAACAGTCATTGACTTTACAAAGCCAAGAAGAATCCTCAATTCTCTGTCCATCGACATCTAAACAAACGCCCAGTGCCAACGTACTGGCATCACACCAAAGAATGGCTTTGCCATCGTCTTTCACAGACCAAGTGCCACTGGCGCAATCATTTTCCTTTATTCTTTCTACCATGTCTATCATCGCTTTCTTCAACTCTTCACGGATCGGAATGTCTCAATGTCCGGCAGATTGGCGCTTAAGAAACAACGTCGCAACGCGTAACCAGCCACAGACGGGGTTGATTCTGGTTATTTGGCCACAGAAGGAATAAAGATCACGCCTAGTTTTGACCTCTTTAAGGTCTAAAAGCAACCTGTTCGCCCGTCTCCCGCGAAGCGCGCCATGATTGTTTCGAAACACTTCCAATCCTAACACTCTCACAGATGTTTCTTGTTGAAATCTCTCTGGATCTTTCGAGACTAATCCATACTTTAACAAATGCTCTTTGACCCTATCTACTGGTACTATACTTTCGTCCACAAAAATATCGTCTATATACATGTCGGTAGCTTCATGAATATTGGGACTCATCGACAGGACCTTCTCCACAATTTTAGTCATAACGGTGGGGCCCACATTCAACGCGAAACCCATTCTGGTTAGTGCGTATCTCTTATTTTTATATAGCACCGTTTGGTACGCTAGCATCTCATCCTCGACGAACACCTGCATATACGCGTCCTTTAAATCCAACATTGCGCACTTACCAGACTTTTTTCTCCACTTCCGGAGTTTCTCACAGTAAACTACACTGTTACCACCGTACACGTCCACATACTTATTGATATGTCGAAAATCAAAGACAGGTCTGATCTTGTCTTTATTTACCTGAACGACCGGAAAAATTGGAATTGTGCACTTAGGAGGCCTAAATCTCTGTTCATCATACAATGTTAAGAATCCTTTCTCAATCCACTGTTCCAAGACCTCCTCGAAATTGTCTTTAACATATTTACTAACATTGTAACTGCCACTCTGATAATCAAATTTGGGTTCCTCCCCTATTGACCATTTCCATTTCAGCTTCCAACATGGGTCGTATGATACATCAAAATTCTTCTCATTAATTTTTAATCGGTCGACTCTTTCTCTTTCACAAGCATCAATCACGATGCAATCCATTTTCTCACAACAAAATACTGCATCTTTATCTATTATCACACCTCCCAGCTGTTGGATCACGTCGAGACCAACGATAGCGCTAAATCCTGGCAACAATCTATCAACGATCAAACCCCGCGAGACGCATTTAGTTTCACCAATTACTACCTCAAATTCACTCTCCAAAGCTTGGACTTTGCTGCCATCCATCATTGTGATCCACCTGTCGAATTTTCTCGGTTTACCAACAACAATGGTTCTAGACGTACAAGAATAAATCTACGCATCCACCACACGGCCGTTTATTAAAAGAAACCTGGTAATTAACTTCGTTCCAGGAGTACATTCGGCCTCTACTGCAAGGTACTCCCGTCCCAGTTTCCCGCATGACAATTTCTGGCAGAATGGCCTTAACCGTTACAGGCTTTGCATTTTACACCGTTCCTGCACTCGTAAACGAGATGGCCTTTCTAAAGATATCTGAAGCACCTGATGTTAGATTTTGAAGGCGATGAGGAGCCTTTTGGACAGTTTCCTTTCATCGATCTAACTTCAAAGTCATCTGACTCATGTGACCTCCCGTGAGCTTTAGCCTTGCCATGATATAACCAACCACGCTCCCTCGAGATGTTTGTTCGGGACGCGACCATCGATATGTCCCTTTGGACACTCTTTTCGACCTTTAGCAGCTCCCGGCCAGCGTCAACATCTCCGGGAGCGACGTAACCTGGTTTCGTCTAATCTCCCTTTTGACATCAGTCGGCAGACCATTATAAAAGGCACATAGAGATAAATTTTCCACATGTCGCGAAATTTCGTTAATCGAAGCCAATACTCGTCAATGGTTTCATCGTCTTTCAATTTGCGACCCAGCAACTGCTCAAATGCACCGAACTCGTCTACATCAAATGCTTTAGTTAAAATTGACATTACTTTCTCGTAGCTTTTCTGCTTCTCGTCGATATTTTCATAAATCTTGAAAATAGCTCCCTCCAGAAATAACAGCAAGATTTGGGTTCGGAGATTCCCTGACATCCAGCGATGATCTCGAACTTCGTCCTCCATTCTCTGATTGGAGTCGGCTTTCCGTCGAATCGGTGAATAACCGCCAACAACATTTTGATGTCCATATTTCGCCCGGATAGCTTGTATTTCGAACGACGGAAAATATATATTTATTATTTCAACTCAAAAAAACAAATATTAATGTTCATTCTACACTAAACAACATACAATAAACAAAATTCGAAAATATTTCTCTAAATTATAAAAGTATATTTCATTAAAATTTGAGTATTAGATTACTTATTAGAAGAATATTAAATTTAACTATATTACATTTTAAAATTTACAAAGCAGTAAACTTTCAGAATTCTATGTAACAGAAAACGAAAATTTGTTTTCTTAATTATTTTAGTAACAAACAAACATAATTTGCTTTAACTTTCTTACTGCTACTTTACAACGAAAGCCGGTTTTTCGGTTCTTTTGGTGTAAATGTCTCCTATTTCTTCCACAAAATCAAAGATATTTATTGTACTTTAAAACGATCTATTGTATAATTTTCCTGTTTCAGATTTGTTAAAATATTTTTCTGTCAGTATGTGTTTTATTTTTTTCAATAAATTGCTTTGTATTTTTCTAGACTTATTATTTTCCTAAAACTCAAAGATAATTTTATAACATAATGAAATCCTGGAAAAAGCAGAATTAACGAAGATTTACTGGGTTAACCTTTAGTAATCCCCTCAGCAAAATTTTATGAAAAATTGATTTATTACCTTTTCTTATGCATTTCTTCTTCTGGTGGGAAATTTTTATCTCTCATCGTTGCTGAAATATCAGCTATTAAATATTTATATTAAAAATTTAAAATACTCACATTTTAATTAATATTATTAAAACAAATGATTAACTATAATATACAATGTATTGTGCAAATTAATTAAGGCATTATATAATAAAATTGTATATAAATCTATCATATTATTAATACATTTGTTTTAATAATATTTATTAAAAAGTAAATTTTTAAAATTTTTGATGTATTTGTTTTCGGTTATATTTCAGGAACAAAGCAAAATAAAAATATAGCTCCAAATGGGAAAAATGCTTCGACAAAGCTAATAAATCTATTTTTTATAAAGTTTTGCTGGGGGGATTACTAAAGATTTGCCGAAATAAATTAATTAAATTATATTTCAAATCTAATTAGTTAATTAAATGAATCAAAATCTAAAATATAATGTATTTTTCATCGATAAGAGATCATTTTTCTAGAAAACATTTTCCAACTCTTCGCGAAATATTCAGTAAAATAAACAGAATTTTTCGGTTTAGTAATACAAAACTTAACTTGATCTATTTTGTTATACAATTTTCAAATTGATATTCATGGTTTCATCTTTTATGTTTACATGATTGCTTCTTAAAGAAATTTATTTTAATCCAAATTGAAAAAAATAATTAACATGACATTAATTATTATTATATATAATTTCACTGTTTTAAAAATCATGCTATATTTTTTTTCTTATTGTTATAAAAAAGATTGGGGAAATTCCTTGAATCACTTCTTGAAATAATACAAAAAATCTTGGAGGAAATCTCAAGACTACTCGATGATAGTATCTACTTCACGTGAGAATAGAATCGTAAGGTAAAAATTCCATAAAAAAATTTCATTCCCCATTGGAATCACGAAAGTTAAGGGGCCTCCAGGTTTGTTCTTAATCTCCAAACTCTCTGTCATCAATGAAGTAAAATTACAAACGAGACTTCAACATCCACATTGTATTTTTACTAACATCACAGGAAAGTTTGACATAAGAGTCTTTGACATAAAAGCAAATATAGCTCAATTGATTATTTTATTTATGCAGCAAAACAAAGTCGTTTGTCACTGTTAAAATAATTCTTTATTTTTAGATGCTTTAGGAGTGTCTGATTTCTGTCGCTTAGATTTCTTTCTGATTTAAGAAATTGAATTTTGCTTTGTTAGAGATTGAAATTTAAGCTTTTTACATTTTAATTTTGATTTGACCTGGTTTTTGGACATTGAACATAGTTGTTTTTGGTAAGAAAAGTGTACAAAACATTTTGCTTTTTCTATTCTTTTAATTAGCTTACTTTCTTTATATATATATAGAATTTAGAAACCTATTTTGAAGGCTTTTTACCCAATTAATTTCAAACTTTTTACTATTACTCATTCTCGATGACAATAATTAATTATGTAAAAATTTGATCGAAAAAAACTTTTTAAAGTCCCAAAATGTGAAAAAAACGGAAAATTCGGAGTTTCCGAACAATATTAATTGTAAGATATCTACTTATAAATTATAAGTAGTTTAAATTAATTTTTAATGTATTTTTTAATTAAAATTTTTTAAATTTTAGAAACTTTGTTGGTAAAGTAGAGTTCTGTCTGCAAAAAGAATGGATAAAAAAATTAATTTTTTGATTTACTAGTTTCTCATCAATTTGATATGCATTTGATTTTTCATCACATGTCCCACTAAGGTTGACCTGTTTTCGTCTAGAAAAAAATACTAAAATTTTATGAGAGTCGATTAACTCGATACATTTCTTCAGGTTTTTAATTTTTAAAATTGTTATAAAGGGTATTAAGATCGACTCTTTTGGAGGTTAATTTCTTACCACTTTCATCTTTTATCAGTCTAGCGATATTTTGAATATAACACAACATTTGATAATGTGGACATGTTCTTTTAAATAAAGATAATAGATAAATATAATACGAAAATAAATAAATCTATGGATTACGTATATTTAACTTAAACATTAAATCTCTAATTTATTTAGAGATCTGATTTGATATAACTAAATTTTATTTTATTTTTTATTTATTTAATTTCATAATTGTGTCTTTAGAAAGTATTTGATTTTTTGCACGACGAAATAATTTTTTTATAAATTTGATTAATGTTTAGGAAAGTTTTATTAATTTAATTTACAAATATATTTTCGAGTTATTCATGCAAAGACAATCCGTCAAGACGCAATGCGAGGACTCAGACATCCATAATTAATACAGCCGAAGTTATGAAGATGCAATCATGTTTACATGACTTAGAATGAATTTGTAAAATTAAATTAGAAATTATCAATAATCTTTTATTCATGACTTTTTTTCAAAATACTTATTCAAAAAGTAATATTATTTATTTTTTTTAAAAAGATATATATAATATTTTTATTGATTTTATAATTTTCTCGGACTTGTTCTGATCGGTTAACTGACAATAATTTTTTAAACAGATGATTCTATTCGGTTTAATGGATATTTTTTTATTTATCCAAGATATTTTACCTTCGATTTTTATTAATCAGTCTTCAAATGAATCTAAAATAATTGAAACTATTATCTCTTCAAGTATGAAATTTGTAGAATTAAATTCAAAGTTTACTTACCAATACAAGTACTTATGTCATTCATCAAGGTATGCACCCATATTATTGACACACTTTTGTCATTTGAGCGATAGCTTTTTGAGGCATTTCAATAAAAATTTGGTGGACAAGAATCTTTAAATTCCTAAAATTCCATTTTTACGGAATCTTTTGGATTAAATTTTTTCCAGTCAAAAAGTTGTTTAAATTGAGAAAGAAATGTTATTGCGTTGGAATTAGGTCTCTTGAGTATGGAGGATGATGCAGAAGTTCCTAATCAAGTTCTTATAGTTTGATCACGGTCTTAAGTGGCAAAACGTGGTTTTTGAATCGTCGTGGACCAAGAGGAAAGTCGAACTGTTTACCTAAGGCGATTGTTTTTTTTGAGTTTCCGCATCATATCTTCCAACTAGTTACATGGGAAATCTGCTGTGATCGACGAACCAGGTATCATGAAGTAATAACAGATTACAACTTCGGCAGACAACCAAACATTCACAATCAGCTTCTTTTGATGAATGTTGCGCTTTGGATTTTATTTAGGTGCTTCATTCATATCATCACAGCTTGGTGAAAGTTTTAGATTATTATAATGCATCCAGTTTTCAAGTGAAGATTCGATTCAAAAAGGGATTACATTTACAACGACAAAACATGATCAAGCAAGCATTTAAATGATTTATTTGCTGTTTTTGTTTCAACTCATGTGAAATGCACTTTTCTAACTTTTTTTAATTTACCAATTTGAGCCAAGTGATTTAATATTATTTGCTTTGTAACAGCAAACGTTAGCGATAAATCCTGAGCACTTTGTGGGGGATCCGACTCCAAAGTTACCTTTTAGTCGTCATTGTCTACCTACGATTCTTGGGGACCTCGAGGCTCTTTATTCAAAGTAAAATAACCTTTTATTAAATTAATGAACCAATTTAATAATGTCTGGTGCGTAGTAGCATTGTATCTGATACACTATTGATGTTTCACATGGTTTATGATGCTGAGGTTTCATGTAAGAACTCGCACTTCATAATAATTTTAATTTCTGCCTTTTTCATTTTTATAAATATTAAGTATCAAAAAAAATATAATAATTTAAATTAGTTTTTATTGATGAGTTCAATAGCCTAGATATGTGACAATCAAACAGAAACAATGGAGCAACAAAATGTTAAGTCGTTGTTATTAAATCAAATTATAACTATTTTAATTTATTGTAATCTTGCCAACAAATTTCATACTTGACAACACAGTAGTTGTAGTGAAGTATTAAAATAAAACAAAAAAAACAAAATTATAAAAAATAAAATAAAATGTGTACATATGTTTCTGTTTAATGAGTTTTTTATTATTTCTCTGACGATTTCTTGGTTTTATTTTGAATCCATTTGTTAGTTTTTGCAAAATTTATTCCCCAAGTTTCTTAGAAACAACTGTGACAGTCATTTTAATAGGTTTTTACGAATGATTCATTGTGACTTATTTTAACATTAAAATTTACATTATTAATATAATCGACGTTTGGTGATCGATAAACTACAAATAATTACTGTGACTGTAATCAGTTAACAACCAACGTTGGACGACGATTTGGCAAAATTCCAACAACAAACAGATTATTAAGAGAATAATAGAAGATTCTGCTGTAGATATAAAAGAAGCTAAGATCCTAATTAACTAATTTGGAAGAGTGTAGTATCACAAATGGAAAAGAGACAACAAAACAATAAGACATTCTCCCTACAATATTCCGGACTTTATATAAAGTATATTACAGTTGTCTAATCACAATTTAACTTTATTCCCTGAAATGACATTGAAGAACGCTCTAAAGTTCTTCTTGTATCTACTGTAATTAACCATCAAGAATTAATTAACAAGAGATGTTAATCTGTCATTTGAAGCATGATAGAACCTTTTCTCAAGTCTTGTTAGAATTTACATCTATGCTCTTTCTATTGTTCCTTTTTTTAGAATTTTCCAAGCGTTGTGATTAATTCGAATTTCTGGGAGCTACATTTGGTCTAGAGATTTATTCATCTTCGACAGAGCATTTTTAGAATGTTTTATTTGCTTTAATGTTAGAATTAATTTATTAGCCTCATTCATATTCAACGTTCTATTTTTCCAAATGATGTATTCTCAAAATATCATAGGAATAAATTCGAATGAGTTTAAGCTTCTTTTTGAAGAAATTGCATCAAAACATTGAAAATTAACTAACATTGGAAGAGGTTTTCATGATAACTTTTCAAAGATGAAAAGGCTTACAAAGATATGAAGATAAAGAACCTTCATACTTAAGTTTTATAACCTTCGATATCATTTATGTTTCTTTTTAAAATCTTCATACAATGTAATTTCATCACAAAATTCTTATTTTACCAACGTTTTTACAATATGTTTGAAAAAGCAGACAACATGTTCGTCCAAGAATCATCCGAGAGCTGTGATGATTACTTTTAGAAAGTTAATATCCCTTTCATCTTAAGCTGCAACAGGTATCGAATTTCTTACAGAAGAAACGACGAGATTGAACATTTGAACAACCCTAACACTAACGCCAACTCCAATACATCGGCCACCAGATACTCTAAAACCGCAGCACGATTAACCGGTGCTTCCGACCCAATTCTTTCGGCGTATTTTTCCTTTCGCAATTTCCGATGGATACAACCCATGGGAAACTGAAGCCCAGCTCGAAAACTACTCGTCTTTGCCTCCACTCTTTCCTTGTCCGCTCATTTTTATTGCTTTAAATCTAAGAATGAATTAAACGAACTTTAATTCAAAGCAAATCTTTATTTTTAAATTTTCTACAAAAATCTGTCAACAACATCTTTGGCCTTCAGTAAAAAAAATCAAATTTTGAATTATTAATATACAGTGTTTTTTGAGCTATTACGCCAATGTTGTAAGCAATTAAGTCATCGTTAGAAGTTGTATAAAAACGCTATTTACATTAAATTTTTACATTTTTTTACATTCTCATGTCAATTACAAATAATTTTTCAAAAGATCACTCCGCAAGAGTATTGTTAGGAAGAATATTAGTATTATTAAATTATTATTCAAAATTATAATCATTCAAATAAATATTAATTTATATAAATTTAAAACTCTAGTGGTTCCAATTATTTCATCATTAATTCTCGCATTTTTTATGTATTTGTTTTAATTAGTAAATATATTTTTGGGAAACGAAGTTATTGTGCATTTCTTATTAAAAACTAACAAGTATGTTATCCCAGATGAATGGACTGGAAGTGTTACGACTGGAAATACTGTATACGTAGGACACCTGTTACTTCTGAAATCCCTTTTTTTAGTGTAATGAAAATTTCGAAGGCACCTATCAATTGTTGATTTTGAAACATTAATTCTGAATTCATCATGCACGAAGGTAGCAAGTTCACCGAGTGTTGATAGACAGTTTTTCAGCAAATTTTTTCTTTTTGCTGCGTAGATAGTTTGCCAGAACGATTTCAATCTCTAGTCTTAGCTTCCTCTTGTCCAGTCAAAAAAAACTTTGAAACAATACTGATTATTGTAATTCATGGAAGGCCTAAAAGGTTAGTTCGTTGTTTTGGTTAATTTCGACCCATGTTGTTTTGCGTTTTGCGGAATTAAATTTGTGATGCAATATTTTTTTTGTGTTTTTAGTTTTTTTTGTAGTTAATGATTTTTTATTATTTAGTGTATATTTTTTTATGTTTTTAGGGAGTGGGAGCGATCCCATACACGAAACTTACATTTTAGGCGTTCAACGAATTACAATAAACAGTTTTGTTTCAAAGTTCTATTTGACTTAATTCTAACGATGACTTACTTGCCTGCAACACTGACGTAAAAGCTCGAAAACACTGTAAATATAATTAATATTAATTTATACATACATAATATTAATTTACTTTTTCTTTTTATAAATATACGCACGTATAATGTATTGAAATTGGAAACTCTAAATTCCAATCAGTTTTCCTTTTTTTATTTTAGTTTAATTCTGTAACATTAATGTATTTGATAAAGTAAAACTATTACTGAAATTAAAATTTAAATTAATTCATTTAATCACAAAAAAACAAAAATTCGATAGTACATTTTTTATCTGAGATCGGTTATTTATCGAACGCACTGCGTACGTACTTTTAACTGCGATGTTACGTTAATTTACAATCAAGTTCTCAAATATTTTAATATTAAAATATAAAATAGAACTCCAATTAAAAGCAAAATATTAATACTCATTTATACTATACGTCTAATTATGCCTCTTAAGTTAAAAAGAAAATGTTTGGTATTACCTTATCCTATTTGTGGTGGAATTCTTTACAAATTTAATGAAAGGTATTCCGCTAGTGGAATCTGTAAATATATTTTCCCTAATTCCGAAATAATTAATTAACCTTATGCCCGATTGATAAATAATGATGAAGCTGTTAGACCGATTATGTTCGTCTTTGATTAAAAATTGAATCTTATGACGAAAATTATTAGTACAGTCAATAGCGAAACATTTCCCTAGCGGAAAAGGGGAAAAGTAAAATTAATGATTCGAATCAATAGATATGTAATTACCTTTCAGAGACTACCCTCAATATTAAAAAAACATTTTTTTGATCGTTTAATCAATTGAAAAATAGTTTAATCAATTTTTAAACGTTTCTTTTGAAATAATTTATTTAAAAATTATTTAAAATTACCTTCATGAAGCTGTGATACCCTAGAAAAAATGTTTGTGATAAAATTAAATAATACAGGGTTTGTCACTTCATTTTCGAAACTTGTTAATATATTTTTACCATAGCCCGACCATATTTCCCAACATATTCTTCTATTCTACAGTTCATTTTAGAATAATAAAAACATGCTTATTTGAGTTAGTAAACTTTCGATCTTCGTTCTTGCTTAAAAGTCTTTTAATTATTCATTTCAAATTTGATATAAATTAATTTTATTTGTAGAAATGCAGAAATAGAGATAAAGTTAACTATGAAACTGAATTTACAGTTTTGAAGAAATATTTTGACAAATATCATGAGAGGATAGTTGTAGTGCCCTACTTATTTCGCGAGTGACAAAAAATTAATATGATTCGATTTCTCTTTTACTTTATTTCTACCCTTTGTTTTATTTGTACCTCTGTGTATGTGATAATGTTCAAACTTTTACAGTTGAGATTTGTAGATTATTTCATTTTTATTTATTTTGTTTATTTGGGTTATTTTGCCTGAAAGAAAAAGAAAATTATTTTTATTATAAAGACGAAGAAGAAGTTCAAGAGAGAAGTTCAAGAAGAATTCGTTCAAGAGAGAGAAGAAGTCTAAAAAAATGGAGAAAAACAAGAAATATAATTATATAAAATTATAATTATATCTCCATAGAATTACTATGAGAATTAAAAGTTCAAAAAGTAATCCATAAAAAATCATTAATAATTATTAACTGTTGGCAATTACTAACCATAAAGTCGTTGCGATTTATTTTTGAAATCAGCCTTTTAGCTGTGGACATTCTCTTCATTTCGCCTTTCGACGCATTAAATTATTATGATTGAAGACAAGAAAGAAAATAAAGAAGCGATTTAAAAACCCTCAGATATAGAAGTTCGTATTATCTCATTTTTGGCATAAAGAGACCTTATTTTTTTGTTTTTTCAAACATTGACGAATATTATTTCGACTGTGATTATTGTTCGAATCAAGATTAAAGTTCATCGTTTATACGTTGGTTTTAAATATATTTTTACATAAAAAAAACTAAATTGATCAAAGACGTACTTTCGTTTGATCAATTTGATTTTCAGGTTTCAACATATTATTATTGTAAGCACAGTCACCCTTACAATAGTCACTGAGGTACATTATTAATAAAACATTTAAAACCATGATTAAATATTCAAAGTGAATTATCCAATCATATTAAAATGTTTTAATATTAATTTTAAAAAATATTAATTTTTTTAATATTAATTAATTACATAATAGTCAATGTGCCATATAAATGACTTGTAATTTGAAATTTACTTCACAACTGATGATACCGTAATGGCGAAACATGTTTTGAAAGATAAAAAACTAGTAAAATGGCGTTTGTTCTTCACTTTCTTTATATATATATATACAGATTAATAACTCGAAGACATTTGCTCATTCTAGTGTCGATCTTAGATGGAAAATATCGTCGGTTAAAAATGCAAATATTGAGTGACTTAGTAACAAGCCTTCAATCGTTGGGTTCTCACAGTAAAAAGAGTTAATAGCATACTGAATAACATCTGATTTTTTAAAAATCCTGTACAGTCGTTAGTCAAAATTGAATGCAATATATTAGAAATAAAAAAGGGCAATGATTTTAGTGAATGCAAAAACTGTTCAAAGTGGTACCGATCATAGGGTTATATTACTGGTGGAGGAATTAATTTCGCTTGTCGTAAAATCCCGAGAAAATTTTTTTAATTTAAAAAGACACTAAATAAAATTAATAATAAAAATTATTAATTTACTAATTCATATGTAGTGTTATGGTGATTATTTTTAATATCAATGACTAATGACTTCATTATTAATTTATAAATAAATTGATTACTAATTCGAATTTGTACTTATGTTTTGTACTAAAAATATTGATAGTAAATTAATCCTAATTAATTTTAATTAATTATAAATGGGTTTTTAGCAAAATTAATTCTTTAGCGAAATTAGTTCATTAGTTACATTCATTCTGCGCTCTATATTTCTTTTATGACTTTTATCTGTGATTAAAATGGATCCTTTTAAAATAATTTATAAAAATTGTTTTAATTCAGATTTTAAAAAATAATAAATTTTAGACAATTAATATTGTTTTTACTCTTTTTGCATGATTAAAAATTAGCATGTTAAAAGAGCACTAAAATTATTTCGACATTAATTAATCGCCCTAAATTACTTTTACATATAGGGAAATGTCAAAAAGGCTTGTGCATAATTGGACGCACTCACGGCCCAACGTCTAAGGTCAAAAAGAAGAAAGAAGAAGAAATTACTTTAAAAAACCTATCAAAATCGGTTGACCATTGAGGAAAGGTAAAATGAACACTGTAATTCATATTACTCAGGGCAAGGATGTACACTCTTGGTAAAATACAGTTTCTGATTTCACAAGTACAAAATAACATGAAAAAATCTTTCAAGTTTATTCCTTCGTAGATTAAGTGATTATATGTAGGTTTTAATCATTTTGTATTGTATACAGAACTGTATATTCACTTCGTGAAATCAGATAATTTTTAGATGAAATGAATACAAAATGCTGACACAAGTTTGTGCTTGGAAATGTAGTAAAGATTTTCGATTGAACTGATCTTAAACTTTGTTATGAAATCAAGTTTGGTTAAAAATTACCAATAATGTGAATTATTTAAAAGGTAATTTAAATAAAACAGTATTACTTTTAAAAGTTATCAGTAGTTCGATATTAAAAATATTTTAACTGATTTAAGCATAAAATTATTTTTTTTAATTTCAAATGTTTTTGTTTGATAAGCTAATATTCCCTGAAACATTACCACAACCCTCTAACGAACACAAAGTTAGGTTGATTACCAATAAAACTATTACAATTTCCTATTTTTAGGTCTCTGAGATCTACCATTACTGTTTTAATACACTTTAAAGTAATGATCAAGTAAAGTAAATTTGCGTAAAATTTTTGGGCATAAATTTAACTCTCTTTAAAACTGTATGGGATGTAATGTTTAGTATATAATGGATATAATAATATACACTCAAGGATATAATTGTAACACAACAATGTGGAATATTCTTGAATAATACTCTAAATTAATGATGTTCATTTTCTATTGATATCTATGAATTTGATTTTTTAATTTATATTATTATTGTTATATTGTTTGTTGATTCTTTCCACTTGCTGGATTTACCATAAATTGTAAGATCTTCCAGAGAAGTGGAGAAAATAAAAAAGGCAAAATAAATATTTTAAAATGAAAATAAAAAAAATATGTTTAGTTTATAATATATACTTTGGAACTCCTGAAAAAAATGTCTTTTTGTATTTATTTATTTATATAAATATATCTTATTTATATGGAATTACATTATTAAAAGTACTCATTTAAAAACATAATAGATTAATACAAAAACAACAACAAGTCAATGCAGCCGTTTTTCATCAATATGTTGGGCTCACAAATTCTGGGCATTCGCGCAACTAATTTATAGAGTCTTTCTGGTCGCAATTGCTTCCAAGTCTGCTGTTTCTGTACCTCTCTGTCCAGCATATGGATTTAAAAGTATCCGTAGTTTCTTTTAATACTAAATAATTCAAAGAAAGTTTTGATGAAATTTCTGGGTCGTAATCTTGCTGAAACAGAACCCGTCTTCGATAAAATCGATGCCAGATGGAATCGTGATTCGTTGAAGTATCTGATGCTAGTCTTCAATTATCCACAAAGCGCCGACAGTATTATAGTAAAAATAACCTCATACTATCACACTGCAACCTTCAAACTTGACAGTTGGCTTTCTACATTGAAGTACGTTCATTGGATGTTTTTGTGGCAGTACGTTCGCTGATCTGTACCATAATACTTATTTCCGTTGTTCGACCGACAAATTTTTATGTTCTTTGTTCATTTGAGTAGTTTACGAACATTTACCAAACGCAACAATTGTTTTTTTTTTGGCTGAGACCTATCCATTCAAATAGATAGAATGCCGTCGATGTGTGACCGTTTAATTGGAGATCGGCTTCGGCAGCATTTGATTGATCTCGGCTGTAATATCTAGTATTATAATGAGCCCGGACCGATTATTTAACACTTGTATATATCTATCATCACTTTATGTTGTCTTTCTGAGTCGGTCCGAACATTTCCTTTCGAAAAAAGATTTGGTTTCTGTGAATCTCTCCAGTGTTGTACGGACTCGTTTCTGAGAAATTCCAGTATTTCTGCATTATTTCGCTGTGAATGGCCGATGTTATTTAACATTACTATCTTAGCAAGTTTTTTTCGATATTTACTTTGCTTTTGCTATTTTTAAGACTTTGGAAACCTTTTTGAAGCATCAATGTTGATTAAAATCTTCTGCAATGTTCAATTGTATTTCAAATATCAAAGTATCAATATTTATAATTACTTGAGAGACAATCGTCAGCTAAATACAATCGAGGTCATTGGAGTGCATTTCTAAGTATAGATTCATCGAGTAAAACTGATTTAAGTTCAAAATAATACTCGAAATGAGTCATAAATTTTAATATTATCAATTTTTCAATATTTTCAACATCATCATTTTTTGATACAATAAATAAATGGAAAATAAATTACAACACTAAGAAATTATTAATAAAGTGTGTTTTTATAAAACTACCTTACATAAAATTGTTTGAGAACGATAATAAAAGTGACAAATTCAAAAAAGATAATTTTTCAAGTGAGTCCAAGCTTTTGTAGGGTAATGTTTATATATTGGTATAATACAGTGATTTGTGGTATTACAATCGGCTTATGGCTTGTTTCGTAAGATGTTATCACATGTATACAATATTAAGACGAATTAAATGATTTTAAAATTATCAGAACCCCTTAATTATCCTTCAAAATAATCTAAAGAGTTGTAAAATATTATGAATTTAAATTGAAAATTACTATTCATGAAATCAATTCTTTTTTTACAAACTTTATGAATTAAGATCTTCTTTTAACAATGCGTAAAAAGTTTTTTTTTAATTTAATTAAAATCCATATGACAAATTTTAGGAGAAAGAGAAGTCTTGATTCCACCAGCAACTGTGTAAACATAATTCAAAACACCAAAACATTGACAACAAATAAACTAAATGATTTAAAAATAAGAAGAGATTAAAAAATTATAAAATATTTTTAATTATAATAATAATCACATTTATTTACATCGAAGAGTCGTGGACATAAACGTTTTTCACTCATTTGTCCAACAAAATAATAATTAATTTAATTTACACTTATTATTAGAAAATTTTAATTTATATCTCACAACTTATCTTTTAAAATCCCTCGTTGAAATACTTTAAATGATAAACCTTATTTTACAAAGATATGGCTGGTTTTCTCTAATTTAATTAATTTTTCCACACAGAATTCGACATTCAATTTTAAAATTTTTCATTTAATTTTATTTTTATCGATTGTATATCCATCATTTTGTCGTTGCTTTGCAACTGGGAGTCAAAAATAAATTATTCAAATAATTAACTTGAATAATTAAATTCCTTGTTTAAATATTCATTACTTTTCATGTACATTTTAAATTTTGTTGAAATAATAAAGACATGCAAATGAATTCTCAATTTTGTAAATTCCCGGTCGTTTTTATTTAAAAAATTCAAATATTAACAACATTAATATGATTTTTCTAACATTTAATAATATCACAAGTCTAATTGCCATTACAACAATTATTCAAACTACTTTCGCTGTTCGATATTCTTTCTTGATTAAATTACATTGAGTGCACAAAAGTGTTTTGAATTTTTAGATGTTGTGCAGATTGTAATCAATCCAGGGGATGGTACAGGGAATACATCATGGTAATTGTATGTCAATAATCAATAGGATAACCCTTATTAGCAATACACTTTGTCTTGCGACCATGGAGACTGTCATACAAAAATGAAAAAGTAGATTTGAAACAGCAGACCACAATGTGTTAAAATGTCGTGCAACAGTTAAAAGGCTTGTGGGGCGTGGTGAGAGTTTAAGTATACGTTTTTTTCGAAGACCCCAAATGTTTTCTATGGGGTTGAGGCCTGAACTGTAAGGGGCCAAGAAATGGAGGTTATTCCATGATTTTCTTTCCACTCATTCACACAAAACGTTCAGTGTGTTGGAGCATTGTAATTTATAAGTTACAAGTTGAAGGTTGGAATGGCCGAAATTACCGCCGCTCCCTATGTAGCAATATAATCCTGCGAATTCATTCGCTGAGAGCACGGTTGAAGTGGTAATGAACCGGTGGAAGTAATTTCACTCCAAAACATGATAGGCCGGCGGTTGATTCCATAGTTTTTATGCAAACCCGGGGACAACATTCCCCTTGGCGATGCCAGACACCACCATCACTACGAAATCCCACACGACATTCATCAGTGAAGTACAATTATGAAACTGTGTGTATGACATGATCATCTGGGAGCTGGAATTACGGTGTACTGTATATCACCTTGTCTCATATAAAATAACTGCCTGAAATCAGTGTCAAATACCATTGAAGGACATGTCTGACAACAAAGTCCAAAAAGTATACATGCACACACATCCTTTCCACGCTTTGTATTTCTCATGCTGGCGTTGGACCATGTAGGCTATCACAAGGCGGGAGACAGTCTCTATACATAGACACACCTTCTTCATTGACTCATACAATATTTTATGTGTACAAGATTGTATTTGTGCTTGTGTGAGTGCATGTGAGTGGGTATGGCTCCTGCTGTTGATGTTATGTAACCTGCACAAGCACTAGACTGCAAAGAAGAGCAGCTGAAAATGAAAATTTTTTAAAATATTACGTTGATGCAACACTTCTGTCCACCCAGTATATTTCTGTCACCCTATTTCTTTTGAAAACAAATGGGTAAGTTATAATATTAATTAGTTAATCAAAAAATATTAATTAAAATATTAATTAATCAAAACTCAAATCAAATTCGATTCGATTTGATTTCAACATTTACTCGAATAATACAGTTTTCTTCTCTCCCAGCACTTATAACCCAACAAATTTTACGTCCCTTCTTTACTATTCAGTTTATATATACGAAATATTGATTTTGCTAATAATAATCAAAATATGTTGTAAGTGAAATCGTCTCTTTGTTACGTATCGACTTAATAGACGACCATATCACTACCCTAAGGGTAAGTACCGCCCAATCTGAGAGACACTGGATTTACCAATCGCTTGATTAATTTTCTATGAACATGCCAATTCGTAATACAGTTTATTGAAAATATTTAAAAACTGAATATCCTTCAGAGCTTTTTTCTTCGTCTAAAACCTTCCCATATACAAATATACAAACTGGAAATATACAAACTTTGTTTCGAGAGAGTGTCATGTGAAGTTTTTTTAAAAAGGTCTCATGATCATTAAATTAATGTTCAAACGGTACACTCAACCAATTTGTTAGGAGTTTTCTATTAATTTTACGTAATAAATTATATAACCATCCATTTCACACGAGCAGTTAGAAAGCTAAAAATCAGTGATCTGAAGATGACTATAAAACCATCAAAATATATTATCACAAAGAAGAATATTTTGAAATAGCATATCTTTTGTTTTTTAAAAGATTGCCATGTTTTTTTAAAATTTTTATCGATCGTCCACGTCATTGAGGAACATAAATAAATAAACATATTAAATTAAAATCAATATTTAGTAGTGATATATGGTAGTGATGCTGGAAATCTCAATCAAAAATATTCACTTTAATTTTTCTACAATTGGTTTAGAGTTTTACAAAATTGGTGTTATATTAAAATAATTTATAAATTTTAATTGTTAAACATCAAATTGATGTTGACATCAACTCAAAACATTTGAGGTCTTTTGATGTTCATCAACGCAAAAATATCAAATTACGAAGTTTACATAATTTTTGAATTTAGTTTTTTATTTTATCACTAATAAATTTCGATTCTTGTCACAGATATAAAAAAACAATGAATAATTTATAATACTTTGAATAATATTACAAATAATATTCGTATCCGGAAATATTTTAAAATCATTTGTACGAAGATAATTTATACGGCTGAATATTATGCAAATTAAAATTAATAACAAATGAAAATCAATAATCAACATAATTTTGAAAAAGTTTCTTTTGGTGAGGTACCGGAAAAGCTTCTACCACCCAATTCTAAAGTTCTGTATAATCTATCAAACCATTTTTTCTATAAAATATGCTCCATTTTCGTCAATCGGACGATAAGTCCCATTTTTTAATAAATTACTCATTTCGCTTAACATTTAAAATAAATTACTTAAAATTTTTACCAATTTAAAAACTTTTTATATACAAATTTAATCCAATAATTTTAACAGTAAAATCATAAAAATGATTTTGCATAAAACGGATTTTTCAATGAGCTCTTTTAACAAATGATATCAATAAATAAATTATAAAAAAAACAATTTTAATCTAACTAAACTATATAAAAACATAATAAAAAATCACAAACGTATTCTGTCACAGTAAAGCAGGAAAAAGTTAGATTGAATATAACTGATAATTTGTTGAGATTCGGTTTGTTGATGGGTAGATGACTGCAAAATATTAGAATTATTAATCGAGCTCAAGAGATAGAGTAAGAAACGATTGTTGGATTTTATGGAATTATTGTTATTGTTATTGAGGACTGCCGATGACGACGAGAGAAGATGGTAATTAAGGAAGTAAAATTGAGATTAATGCTTGAGATAGAGAATGTTTTTGTAGAATTGTTTTTTTTAATTATTATTGCTAAATGTTTTTCTTTTGATTTATAATTGGACTTTACAATTGTAATTGCAATTGGACTTTGATCTATTCTTCTATACATGAGAATAATTTTTCAGTTTGTTGTGGTAAATCCAAGTGAATTAAATAATAGTCGTCATAACAATCACCCGGTTTACAAAAAATGCATTTAAAATCCTTTTGTAATTAATAAATAAAATCATTTTTTTTAATTTTATTATTAATAATTATGTATTCAGTAAAAACTCGATTAAGTTCCCTCTTAGTAAGATGTAATTCTCTAGAAGGAACAATATTTTTTAAACACCCTTAAAATAAAGAGTATGATTCGAAAGATAATTTAATGATACTTTATGCAAAAGAACTTATTGATGAGCCATTAAGCAACTTTTCTTATAGAGAGACAGTTTTCTCTGTCCCAAATAACTCCTTATAGAGATGTTTGACTATATATATAAAACAAAAAATAGCCATTTTTCCAAACATTTATTTTTATTTTGCAATACTAGTTTCGCCATATTGGCATCTTCAGTTGACTAATTGAAATTTCAGATTTGAGTCCCTTTTATATAGCGGTAGACTGTTACGCAATACTACTCAATTTAGGGCTTTTTTATTATTATTTACTTTAATTTAAAAAAAAATAACAAGAAAAAACGTCTAAAAATCAATATTCAGAATTTTAATTATTTATTCAAAAAGAAAAAAATATTTTTATTCTTTTTTTGTTCGATGCCAATATTGCGAAACTAGTATTGCAAAATAAAAATAAATGTTTGGAAAAATGGCTATTTTTGTTTTATTAACCCGATTACCATTGGAATTAATTGAAAAGTATATATATATATATTATATCAAAATATTTTAAGCCTCACACTTGATTGTTTAAATTGTCTATATAATTTAATTGTCTATATTCATCTACTTTTTGAATCGATATATTCCAGGAAATAGCTTGAAAAAATAGGCAACTCATTTTAATAGAGTTTTGAAGTTATGAAATTCGATCTAACTTCTGGTTTCATATATTTTTTGGTATATTTCATTAATTTTTTGCTCTATATTTAAAAAACTACTGAACATATCTGTCAGTAAAATATTTTTAAAAATTGTACAACATTTCAAGTCTCGATTACTTCTACAATAATGTTTCACATATCAAAAGAAATCTAATTTTGTAAAAAAAATCTAAATTTTTAAAGTCCAAAAATCTTTTGAGAATTTCAAAACTAAGATTTATCATCTTATCCCAATACCTTTAAAGATGATAAAATTCTCTATGATTCTTTCTGTAATTGAAACATTATCATGAGTAACCAAATAAAACTCAAGAACAAAATAATTCAACTATTTTTATATAATAATTAATATACCTCGTTCAACGCTACTTAGTTTAGCGCTGTTTCATTGGAAAATTCATTGGAAAATATATACAAAAATGGTCCTAATTTCAAAGGTCTACCTCGATAAAGTGACGGTTTATTTACTATGTAAAATATTTCGAAAGTCCTGGCAATTAACTTTTGACAACCTCTTAAAGAAAGTAAAAAATGAAAATTTTATCTTGTTTCATCTAAGTACACCGTGTTATCTATTTTTTTTTAATTTATGATGTTATTATAGTTTTGTCAATTTTTATTTATTTAGTTAAAATCAGAAACACAATATTCATATAAAAGACCGAAAGACAGGAACCCCTTATTTCATTACAAATAATGCCTTTATTAATGATGTCTCTGTTACCACTGTTTTAAAGGAACTCATCTTACGAGCTAAATGAGGTATTCCTGTATTATTAATTGATATTATTAGGTTAAAACGAAAGTTTTTTTCAGTTATTTAAAAACCTTAAAATAAATTTTTTAATTTAATTTTGTCTTATACGTATTTTATATATTATATATTCTTAGGAGCATTTGATATGTTATTCGCATTGCAAGGTCTTTTCTATTTAAAGTTATTGATTTTAGGCAGAAATCAAAATGTCAAAAAAGAATCATGAAATTCGTAACTTGATTTTCCATGAATTAAAACTTGATTATACAGCAGCAGAAGCGTCTAAAAACAATTACGCTAACAACGGCCGAAATTTCCCGACTGAAAGAATATATATCCGATGGTATGCGAAATTTCGCTACGACAAAACTCATCATTAAGACAAAACGCGCTCCGGACACCAAACAACCCTTGATAAACGAGAGCTACGGCGTTCTATTGAAGTAAATCCAATTTAAACATGAATCCAACGAAATGCAAAAAAATTGCTAATTAACAAATCTCCTTGGCTATTGTACAACCGTGGAAGATTGTAACGGATTTTGATATGCAATGAGAAGTGAGTGGTTTACGATAACTGGAGACTCAAAAATCAATGGCTTGGTCAACTTGGAAGATGGAAGCCATGAAAGAATCTGCTTAAAAAATAAGTTGTGAATTTGGTGAGTGGCATTGAATATGTTCACTAGGAACTCTATCCGCACGGTCGAACCTTCATCTCTGAAGTTTAATGCATCAAAGGAGACTGTTTGTTCAGACAATGCCAAACCTCATATTTCACGCCGTACTCTCCAAAAACCTAATAATTGGGTTTGTATGTTACTAAGCACCCACCGTATATCCAAAACATTGCCCCATCTGATTATGATCTTTTGGAACATTTCCATCGTGGACGCCGCTTCGTTGAAGATGAACACATTGAACCGGCCCTTCTAAAGTTTTTCAACCTAAACAAGCCAGAGTTTTACCGCTGCGGAAGTTTCTTGTATTATTCTCAATGGAGAATAATAATCGAAATTAATTGCGATTAAATTAATGAAAACGACCCTCGTTATTGTGAAAATTTTGTATTTAACAAAATGTTAATTTACTGACAAAACTTTCGTTTCAACGTAATAGAATCTCACATGTATAATAATCGGCATAATATTTATTCATTAAAAGAAAATATTTTGTTGTATTAATTGTAATACAAGTACATAAAAATTATCTAAAAATAAATTGCAATTTGTCAAAGTCAAAGTTACTTTGTATGTACTGGTTTTACAATTAATAAAACAAACTATGTTCTTTTAATAAATAAATAATATATAATTAAAAGAATAAATTTATTCAACAATAAAAATCTATGTCAAAGTATTTCAATCATATTTTCGTTCAATTTTTCAAAAGAAAATAATAAAAATCAAAAGAAAAGAATGTTCATATAAGATAAAAGATGAAAGATTAAAAAAATCTTTAAATGTTTTATTAATAAATATAAATTTAACGTACTTTTAAATGATTCCTATGTTTTTTTCGGGATTAAAATCACAAGGGCATTATTAACAGTCAAGACGAAAATAAAATAAAATAAAATGAACGTCAAATGCCGCCGAGAAAATTTCGCTATGTTAAATATTATTTTTTTTATATTTGATGAGAATGAGTTTGTTGAATAAACTGCCAACTAATCCAAACTGGAATAATTTATAATAAAATTGATTCGTCTATTCGATTTATTAAGCTGAATGTTTATTGAAATTGTTTATTTATGAATGTTTAGCAGATTTTTACTCTACGAATTGAATTTTCGAACAATGAAAATAAATATTCCCCGATATCTGTTTACAGAAGTAATAAAATCATTTAAAGAAAATTAAAAGAAAAATAAATCTTGCAAGAAAAGCTAATTGTTTTCATAGCAAAATTCCTGAATAAATTTATAAATTACAATGATTGCCAAGTTAAATAAAAATAATTTGTAGATTATATAAAATTATTTAATGATAATTTAATAAAAAGGAATAATTTACATATAATATTGTTAAGGACTTCAGCTGAGATGTGATGCGAATTAAAAATCCTACTGGTTATTAAAATTATTAGGGATTAAAATTGAACCGAAAATTTTTGATGTAGTAAATTAATTTAATAGAAATGAATAATAATATAAAATTCTTTAAGAAAATTTTATCATAATTGTGAGGAATATTTTAAATTTGGTATGTTGAAATTGGTTTGTTGAATTTTGTATGTTGAGTTTAGTATTTGGAAATGTGTTTCTCCCACCCAGATGGAAAATTGATATTTTAGATGTTCACGATGAATAATTTGCATTTTAAAGTACAGCATAAGATATTTGAAAACATTAAAAATATTAAATCATTTCAAATTTTCATATTAAAATTTAAATAAACTAAATAGTTTTAACTAAGTTTTGAATTAAATAAATGTTCCTTCTTTCAATAAAATATTTTTTAAATAAAATTAATATGTAAATAAAATTAATACTAAAATTACCAAATTTGAACTGTAAAAATAAAATCTGAAAATAATGAAAAATTTGTTCGAATAATTGTTTATTAACAAAAAATTATCAATTTAGAACGTTGTCGAATGACGAGAGTTTTGCTGAGAGTTGTCCAAAAGACAATTCTAATTGTATTGAAAATAAAAGGTTGAAAACCCATGTTGGTGTTCTTAATAATAATAATTAAGTTAAATAATTAAACTATTTTTATGTATATAAATATTTATACTATATGTGGTTGGCAATTTAAATAAATTTGTTCCTCCAAAATAACTGAATCATAATTAAATAAGGAAATTGTTTTAATATTCAGAGTTTGGGAGAGAAAATTCAAAAAGTGGAAAATTGTTTTTTAAATAAATTTTTGCTATAAATTATTTGTTGGTTTTTATTATGGAACATTCGGTCCTTCCGAAGGCAGATAACAGAATAAAATGAGAAAACTAACGGATCAATTTAATATTTGATCCTTGAGTTTTTTTTTATAAAGAATGATATATGTGAAGATTTTGGGAGACTTAAATTTTTGAATTAAAGATGAAAGAAACATTTAAATAAATATTAAATTATAAAAGTAAAAAAATAGAAATTTATTGTAAAATACGTGAAGACGATAAAATGTGTTATAAAGTTACAAAATTAATAATATTTAAAAACAAATGTTTGAGATGAAATTTAAAGTAATGGAATTTGTAATTAAATAAATCTAAAAATAATTTAAGTTTAAAATAATAAACTTAGTAAATAAAATAGATTTGAAAACAAATTAATTAGTTAAACAGAATTTAATAATTTTAAAAAGTAAATACAGTATGAAAAATAATTAGATATTACAATAATTATTAATTTTTAACGAAGTTTAATAAAATTTTTATTCAAAAGAAAATACATAATTTAAATATATATATAATTAAATACGAAATTAACATATAAAATAGTTTATTTTTGTAATGTCAATAGTTTTAAAATTAAAAACAGTTTTATAAAATAAATACAATACAAAATTTCGAAAATAATAAATTTACATATATTTATATTTACAATTATTTTGATATTATTTGTTTTTGCACGAAAATTAAAAACATCAGATTAAAGGAAGATAATTTTTATCACAGAAAACAGAGAGGAATTAATTAACAAATAATGTTTTTGATGTATTTACTTTTGATCATGGGGTTGACTGGATTGCAGTAAGGATCTGCTGTTAATCAGAGATGGTTCTTAGGTAACTGGTAATAGTTTTTTGAGTGACTTTTCGGTCGAAATTCTATTTTTCATTGGTAGAGGTTCCACCACTGATTCGATTGCATTGAAGTAGTTTGAACTATTGGATTTGTTATTTTCAATTAATTGATTTTACATTGTAGAGGATTAACGATTGATTCAAAAGCTTTGAAATCGTTCGAATTTTTTGAATTTGTGTTTTCCAAATAATTCTTATAGCTTATAATTATGATAGCTATAGGGCTAACTGAAACTAATGTTTCAATGGGCTCTTTTAACGAATAAATTGTATAAATAAAAATATAATGCAGATAAATTTTAATTTAACGAAAATATAAAACGATATAATAAACTAACAGTTAGATTATAATACAACAACTCAGATTTAAAATCCAGTTAATTTGAATTGTTAATCGAGCTCAAAATTCTTTGAGTTAGGAATCGATTGTTAGTTCTGTGGAATTTTGCCACTGAAAAAAGACCATGATGACGACTGAGGATTTGTGGAATTGTGATAGCGATACAAATCAATTAATGTTTGCCACAGAAAATTTCAACGATATCTTCTGGAAACCGAGATAAAAGGGAAAATGGATAAAATGTAACAATATAAATCCAAATAAATGGTTTGCGATTCTGCCAAGAAAAACAGGAATATTGTCTACTATTATCTAATAAGATTGTGTGAAGAAATTGTGGAATAGAATATAGTTTCTGTCTCCAGTGTTTTTATTGTTGTTGGTAAAATGATTCTCTGGTTTCCATCAATTAAATTTATTAATCGTTTTTTATCAACTCTTTTTAATATATATATATATATATATATATATATATATATATATATATATTATTGCCTTTGGCAATAATAAATTTTAAAATTTTGACTCTTAATAATAATAATAATAATAATAATTATTATTATTATTATTTTTATTATTAATAATAATAATATTATTGTCATAATGTTTAGAATGAGTGCAAAAAACCACAGAGTGAGCGTTGGTCCCCCAACGACGGAGATGCAAAAAAAGAAAAATATTAAATACTTAATATATATTTTTGAGTATAAATATTAATATATTTTAGCTTAACTCGTTACAAATATAATAAAATATTATATTATATTATATTATTAACATAATCTAAAACAAATTATATTGCAGTATAAGGAAAATAAGATCAATATTATATTTTGGTTCAGATGCAGTTCAATTTTGATAGAATATCGTACCGGATTAAAATCAGAAAAATGTTATATTTAATTAGTTGCATTTGATAGTTTTCATTTATTAATAAATTACTAAGTTACTAATTAGTAACTGCTTTTGAGTGATGTTAACTTGCCGATTTATATTTTATATTATTAGGGGATATTTTGTAAATAATTTGTAATTGAAATCTTGAAGCCTAATAATTTATCATTTTTTGAAGAAGAAAAAATTTTATTTAATGTTATTTACCGTTATATATATATATATATATATATATATAGTCTTCGTAACAGTAACTTTGGGTTAAATTACTATCTAAAATAATTAGTATCCATTTTAAATGATTTATATTTTCTTAATATTTATTAAGCTGAAACTATTAAAGTCGAATAAAGTAAATATCATATTGAATTATAAGCAAGATTTGAATAAAAGTTATTAAATTGTATTAAAAATAACTCAAGATTAGTTTAAACTCATGTTTAGTAAGTATTCTACAAGAAGGATGGGGTAAACACAAATAATTTATCCTTAAAGGCTGGTACATGAATATCTTCTAACTATAGGCTTTCATAAACTGGAAAAGAAAGTTGTATAATATTAGAACTACTTTCATGAATTACAATTCAAAGGTTATTAATGCTAGAATATTCTTTGGGGTCTATCAAAATATAAATCTTTACAGGATAAAATTGTAAGGATAAAGGAATAAACTTTTAATTTCAGCTTTTCTGAAATTTTACTGGGGAAAACAGTAGAAATCATAGATCCTTTGATAACATTATGACTATAACTAATAATCATTTTTATTAACGATTCAAACGCATTATTACGGGGAATGGCAAATGTATTCAGAATCTTGCCAAATATGGTCTTGGATAGGCAACGGTATCCTTCGTTACTCTCTTCCTTGATTTCCTTAGGTTTGTGCACTACTTAGGTCAGAATTCGAGTCCGAGGGTCCAGAGAGTCCTGAAATGCAATCCACTCAAGTGAGGATCCTCGGATATTTGAGGTCACACTCGCATTGGCAATTGCCACTTTTCTCTTTTGCAAATATAAAAGTTTTTAAATATAGTTATTGTTGCGTAGGAATGTACCAATGTACTCAACAATGCACGTATTAAGAGTGATTTCTAAGGTATCCCGTAGTATTTGGAATTTATTATCTATGTATTTATCTTTATTCTTACTGTCACTATGTGCCATGTTGTCTTTAGTGTCATATGGGTACTTGATGTCTTTAAAATGTATTTTACGTTTTTAGGGAAACAGACTCTTAGATCAACTTTTAGCGGGGACTCAACAAAACGGTATGTATTATTTGCATAGATCTCACCACCGGTAAAAGTGGATATTTCCTTTGCAAGGATATACTGAACAAAGTCATGGCGAGTAGTCCAGAAGTGGTTTACTTGCTAACAGCTCACAAGTTTGTGCATTAAGTTCTCCTCAGGAGGATATCCTGGTCGACACTGAGTTGAAGTTATTATCACTTCATTTCTTTTTGTACCAAAGTTTCGGTAGTTTAAATTTTCTTCGGAAGAACATTTTGATAAATTATCATTAGGAAGAGGGATTTAAAATGCAATGAGGTTCTAAAAATTGTGTGATTGGGATGTTTTGAATTATAAAATTAATAAAAAAATGCAATTTATATATATATATATATATATATATATATATATATATGTGTGTGTGTGTTAAGTGTTATCGGTTTTTATTCGATAGTCAATTCAAAAAAAAGATTTATTTTAATAAAAATTTACTTATATTCAATTAAAAACTTACAATTATAATAAAAAGAAAGAAAGATTGTTTTGGCTCCTAGCCGATTTTATTTTTTGATTGAAAGCCTTTGCGATTACTCGATAAAATTATTTTTTATTATTCTAAGTCTATACTTTTCCAGCATAGAAAATATTTTCTTTTGATGATACTATATATTTTCAGAATAGCAGTTTATATATTCAATATCTAGAATTAAATATATATATTTCCAATATCTAATAAAAATGTGTGAATTTTATAAAATATTTTCACTTTTTATAGTCGATTTCTCTGATCGACTTTACTGACTTAACGGTCAGTTCACTTCTGAACACCGTGTTTCATGAGGCTGGCATTTAAAATAATACATCCCGTAAATGCCAAACTGCCTCGAATATCGACGATAAACAAAAATGACCTCTGTTCCCCTTTAAGGACAAATAATTTAATAATTTTTGTACTTTTTAATTAATTTTTAATTAGTTTTTTAAATAATAATATAACTAACATTTTAATTATTTAAATTATTTTAATTCTTTTGTTTATCATTTCTTGACTTTTATCTTTCTTCTTATATCTTGATTTTATTATTTTATTTAGCTGTTTATATAAAAATATGACTTTAATTTTATTAAACTTAAGTATTCCACCTATGAGAACATAAATATTTATCAATTTTTTTATTAATAAAATAAACTAAACTATAGATTTTAAAGTATAACCTCAACATATATATTAGGTTGTTGCAAAAGGAATGCAGGGTTTTGATTTTTTTGTCTACTGCAATGTTATACGACTAATGCATGTGTGATGTTATGAGTCATTCGAAAGCTTAATTTATACTCTTTCAGATATCTTTGTCTAAATCTTATTATAATGTTGCTTTTGTTAATAATTTAGATTTTAATTCCAGATGTCAAAACGAGATTTTCACCACATTTACTTCTTCGATTTCAAGATGGGACGTAATGCAGCTCAAACCGCTCGAAACATCAACGAAGTTTGGGACAAGGGAAATGTCAAAGAATGCACGGTGAAGCGCTGGTATCAAAAGTTTTGCCCTGGCAATATCAATCTGGAAGATGAGCCTCATGGCAGCCACCCATCAACGATTGACAACGACGAAATGAAGAAGCTAGTGGACGCCGATCCACGCGCAACAGTTTGAGCAATCACAGAAAAGCTTAACGTTGATCCTTCAACCGTCACTCGGCACTTAAAGTAAATTGGAAAGTCGAAAAGCTCGATAAATGGGTGCCTCATGAATTGAGCGAAAGTCAAAAGAATCGTTGTTTTGAGGTGTCTTCCGCGCTTTGTATGCGCAACAATAAAGACATGTTTCTCGATCGGATTGTGACGTGTGATTAGAATTGCATTCTCTACGACAATCGGCGACGTTCGGCACAATAGTTGGACCGCGATGAGGCTCCTCACCACTGTCCGAAACCGAAACTTCACCAAAAGAAGGTTATGATGAGTGTTTGGGGGTCTGCAGCCTGTCTCATCCATCACAGCTTTCTAAATACGGATGAAACGATAACAGCAGAGAAGTACTACCAACAAATTGACAAAATGCATCACGAGCTCCGACTCATGTGCCCGAGATTGGTCAATATGAATGGGCCAATTCTCCTCCTTTACAACGCCCGGCCACACATCGAAAGTTCGACCCTACAAAAGCTAAACGAATTGGGCTACGAAACTCTGCCTTATCCACTCTACTCACCGGACCTCTCGCTCACTGACTACCATTTTTTCAAGCATCTGGACAACTTCCTCCAGGAAAAATGATTCAAAAACCAAGACGACGCCAAAGACGCCTTTAAAGCTTCCATCGCATCCAGAACTCAGGAGTTCTACACTAGGGGCATTAATAAATTTGTTTCTCGTTGGCTAAAATGTATTGATTTTGATGGTTTCTATTTCGATTAATAAAGTTTATTCGGTACAGAATTACATGTGTTAAACTTTAGGTTCAAAAACCTGCATTTCTTTTGTAACAACATAATATACGCTCATATTATTGAAAAAAACAATTCAGTAGGGATTAAATTGATGATAAATACGGAAACAGAATTTGGATAAAAAAATAAAATTACCTGAAGCTATGAAAAGTAAAATTATATTTTAATTCATTTCCTTTAATTCATCAATTTATTTATTTTAAGAGTTGATATTAACCAAATTTGTAAATGATATTCAAAAAAAATTAATTAATTAAAGTCGACATTAATAACATGATGGCTCTATTTGAATGTCATATGGAAGATAATAAAAAATATCTACCGTAAATTTGATGGGTTTATTCACCAGTATAAATGTGCAAAAATACCGTGATTAATTTTTATGTGCGATGAAATGATAATCGAAAATAATAATTTCGTTAATTCGATTTTTATATTTTTGTTTAAATATTCCGGACTTTGTGAAAAACGTGTTTTTTAGATTTAATACAATTTAGGAACGTTTTGTTCATTTGCATTCTCTACAACAAGCTATCCAGGCAATGTCGAACATGAAATTGATCCTTGATTGCCTCGAGAAGTTCAATGGGAATCAATCGTGGGAACTATGGAAGAAGCAGTTCGTTTTATTGACGTCGATGCAGCAGATAAAGGATGTATTTGTATTGATGCCGTTCGTGTTGAGTGGATCGGCTCTCAATATATACATGGAGATGTCAGAGAAGCAACAATCGAATATTGATGAAGTTTTTCGAGTATTGAATGCAGCGTTTGGAGTGAAACCGCGAGAGGAGTATCGTAAATTACAATGTATTAAATATTCAGATTTCAGCACTATTGACGAGTATGCTGCGGAAGTGTCGTAATTGGCAAAAACGGTCGACAATCTAGAAATCGCTGCATTTTTAGCCGGATTACCAGCGGAAATCGCTTTGGAAATCGAGAAACGAGGAGTCCGAGAATGGAGTGAAATAGTGGAAGTGAGCCGGACGTATATTAGTATTGCAGAAAACACAACTCATACATCAATGGTGAGTTTATACCATCGGATGGGAATAAATAAGCTGGAAGGACGTTGTCGTAGCGGCGTTAGCGCGGATCAGAGCGTTAAAAAACCGTATGAAGCTGATGAAAAGGGCGCTCAAAAGACGGAAGAGGATCGTCCTAAAAGTTCTTCCAAGAGTAAAATTATATGTTTTAGGTGTCGAAGGAAGGGACATATTGCTAGATTCTGTCGGGCGGGAAACGTGAGCGAGGAGTCGTCAGCGTCAGCGGCTTCTCGGAGGGATTAAGGGCGCTTCCAGTCATTCGATGTATCGTCAATGGAAAAAACTGCAGAGCATTAGTGGATACCGGGTGTTCGCGATCGGTCGTGAAAAGATGCAATGTGGAAGGACCGTTGATGCAGCGGA
>MQRK01194452.1:9464-33690 GCA_001938485.1 Girardia tigrina | reverse complement strand
ATTTAATTAATGTAAAATGCAATTCTTTAAAAATTATATTTTAATTGTAAATATTTAATCCAAATTATTTATAATCAGAATTTTTAAATCTTCTTTTTTATTAAATTAAATTATTTAAATTTCGAACAGCGAAAATGAAAATTACCAAACACGTCATACAAATATTAAACATATTAATAATTAATAAAAATAATATTCTTAGGTAATAAATAAAAAATATTATTCGAATTAATTCAATATCGGCGTTCAGTTCGATTCTCAGGTTACCCCAAAGACAGGACGGTGGTAGTGGTAGAGTGGCAAGTGACGGAAAGGAAGCTTGGGCATTTCCTGTTCATGCTTAGCAAATTTTATTATGGAGTGTAAATGTTTGCGCATCAAAATTTTTTTTAACTTTAATCGTTAATTGAAAAATATTTTTCGGATTTAGAAAATTTAATTCGTAAAAAACAAATATAAGGGAATTTTAATTAAAAAGACGGATTGAAAAAAACAAATATACAGGGGAAAACTGTTTTAAAAAAAATGAATCTCGACTTAATCGACTACTAAAACAATTCAATTTTTTAAGGAGAAATGGTTTGTTAAAAAGTATTTTACATTGTAAAATATGTGAAAATTTACTACACGAAGTCAAATATGAAAGAAATATCGTTTGTTATAAATCATTTTAACCAATCATTTTTTTATAAATCATTTTGTGTAAACAAATTAAAATATATTTCGAAAAAGTTTTTTTTCGAAGAGTTTAAAGTTAAATTAATAGTTGGTTTTTGGGTTTGTTTTTAAATCAATCAATGTCTACCACAATAGTTCACGTTGTTGGGTTATAAAAATTTATAAAAAATTAAGAATTCTATGTGAAAAATACTTTATTGAAAATCCAACTAAACTCGGTGGAAATGGCATTATTTACCAAATAGATAAGTCAATGTTTAGATAAAAACATAAGTATTACATTGGCCGAGTCAACAGTGATTACAAGTGGATTTTTGAAATTTTTGACACCACGATTTCCCCGGCAAATTATTATGTTGAACTTGTTGAAAATGGTAGAAGAAAAACGTTTTTGCCGATAATTGATCGAGTTTGTAGACATGGAAGTATTATCTGGAGTGATTAATTATTAGGCGTAATTTAACACATCAAACTGTAAATCAGTCTGTTTTTGTTGATCCAGTTACAGGTGTGGATACACAATGTGTAGAATTCTTATTAAAAAAAGTGTATTTTTTATTTTCATTTTATTAAACTTTATTATTATGTAATTTTAATAATTTATTAAAAAAAGTGTAATAGTTGAAAAATGACTGTTTTGACAGTAGGGTAACAATAGACAATGCTCACAAATTCTTTTAAAATTTAAGTGATTTTAACATCTGTAACTATCTCAAATTATCTAAATCAATAAATGAGAGAAATATCTCTCTTGAAAAAACCTCTCTATTTCAACCAAAAAATCAAACCAAAATTGACAGAAAAAATTGTTGGAAAATTTTAATTAAAAATTATTGTGACAGGAATGTCTGGCTCAAGGCTTGCTCTGATTAGGTAACCAATCAGAGCGAACAATTTCACTCACCAATTGATACAAAATGGCACACAGACTGCGACAGTAATTGAATGCATATTTTATTTATGAGTCATCATCGATTTTTTTTGTTTCGTTGAACAAAAATAAAACTATATTTTTTAAAAATTACATTTGTTATTTTGTTTATTTTTTTATATTATTTATATATTTTTATATGTACAATGAAACAATAAAAATTTCAGCAATTACCATTCATTATTTACTTTGGATTTGAATTGACTTTGGACAAGGAGAGAGAGGAATTTATAAATTAATATAACAATTTATAATTCAAATTCCGAAACACTCGGTTTTAATTAATATAATAGTCGAACAAATAAAAAAAGTAACAAAACAGATAAAATAAAACAATTTATTAGAAATATTTAATAATTTTCAAACCATTTACTAAAGCAATGAATTGGAAAATTAAATTAAAATTAAATAAAATACTGATTGAAAATCTTCATAAATATTTAATTTGTTCAAAATATTTTGTTTGTTAATTTTCAGTTAATTGTCCGATTTAAACGATCGACAATTAATAAAAAAATGAAGAAAATTAAACAAAAACATGAAGACGTATAAGTTAACATTTTTCGCAAATAATTTAATATAATTTTATTAATTAAAAGAAATTAATTAATTAGGTCATATTTAATTAGATGTCGAATTGGGACGACTCGCTGTTCAAACAAACAATTTATTCGACATGTATCCGAATATGGAGTTTGTTTTTCCATTCAAATGAATTATTCCGGTAAATATCTTTTATCGATTTTTTTTAAATAAGGGACAAATTCTTTTTTTAAAAAAAAATCTCAAAGAAGATAAGTGAAAAATAATCAATAAAATTGAATTTATTAAATTGACTAAAACAAATAAAAGTATTTTTTGTTGAGAAAAAGTGTTTTTTTATTGAAATTATTTTGGGGGAAGAACGGTAAAATGTCAGAAATTTTCGAAAAAATATTTGAATTTTTATTTATTTTTTTTAAATTTATTTTTAGAGTTAAATTGGTTAAAAATTGCATTGGACCCCGAGGAGTTTGATTATTTGATACCGAATGATGGAATTGTGGGGTTCAATGTCTTCATCCATGATACCTTACCTCTTGACCAAAATTCAATGGCGAAGAATATGGTTGTTGTGGGACCAAATTTCGAGACTATCGTTCGAGCGAAAGTCGTTCAAACTATGACCAATGTTTGTAAATCACATTTTAAGTGTATGGTACAAATGAATTGCAATAAAGGTAAATTGTAATATTTAAATGAATTAAATTAATAAATCTTAGATTGTTGGAAGACCAAATTATCAGTGTCTCCAGGAATCATTACCCAAGCCATAAGATCTCCGTATTATATGGAAATCATTTCCAGAAAATTAGATTATCAGGCCAACTTACAAAGAAGTATTAACCGAGTAAATCTGGGTCTTAGTCTTCAACAAAGAAGTTTCCTTCAAGCGACTAATAAAACATTATATCATATCCTTTCAAATTTAACAACAACTTTTGTCTTGACATTAAAAGACATTTTGAACAAAATTGATGATATAATGACTCAAATTCAAGCGTATTCTTCGAATCAGTTAAAATTCGACGAAGAATGTCTTCATGGTCTTTCTCTATCCTTATCACGACTAGGTCTTTTATCCCGAGATTATTGGCACAAACGAAAGTCTCAGGATGTGTTAGAATCGAAATTTCTTCACAGTTCTGGACATATACAACTCTATGTGATTACCTGTTTTTTCTCCGGTTTAAAAATCAAATCTCCAATTTTGCATTTCCTTCAATCTAATTTAGCAATTGTATCAAATTTTAAAGTCCAGCTTCAAAATGGAGACTTATATCAGCTTCAATCAGAATCAAATCGAGATTGTTTGACTCCCTATAGTAAACATAAAATCGTATTTTTTCGATCACAAGTAGAAAAATTGGAAAAATCCATCGTAATGTATTTGGGTCAGTTGAGTGAAGCAAATACAAAACTATATTTGTTGGCCGATGAGCACCGACACATAAGAGCTAAATTTCCTATTACAAAATTGCAAGCTCAAAAACCAGTTACGGAAAAGTAAAATTATATTTATTATTTTTGTATTGTTCAGATATAAACTAGACTTATTTTTTATTAATTCATCTTTTATATAAAAACTCTCAGAAACCCGCATATATATATTATTGTAAAAAATAATAATATGTTAAAGTATGAACACTACACAGAAGTATAAATCGTCTTTATTACCGTGTATAACTTATCCATCATCAGATGCAAATTCAATTTATGTTTCGATGTCTGGATCCTTCTAAGTCTTATTTTAACAGCTTTTTACTGGGCACCCACTTTCTGACAATGTTGTGAAAATGAAAACTATCTTTCTGAAACGCATCTTTTTCAAACCATATGGGAAATAACTTTTAGTATTGATACCCTTCAATGAATAACTCTGGTTGACCACTGTACACGTGCACAGTCACAACTTGATCTATAGAAATGGGACTGTGATTATCATCAGAATAATGAGTTTATGAATCAGCTAAGAGTAAGAGTCAAAATGGGGGTGCAGCGATAAAGAAGGATAAAGTTTATCTCTAAAGATTATTTATCCGATAAACCAGTTACATCTGGAGGTGGAAGAAGATGGAGCTACTCCACGGAATATTCTAGGTGGTTGCCAACTTCATCTATTAATCAATGACTGTGCACCCATTTGGATGCCCAGTTATAATGTTAAAACATTGTATGGATCCTACTCATTTCGACTTCTAACATATTGTGCTTGCACTAGTGTAGTCTGAGACCTTTCCACAGATTTTTCATGGAGTAGTTGAAAATCCTCCAAATCTCTAAAATAAAGTACAATAATTAAATTGTCAAAAAGTCATTCATTGAAAAATCTGATTAATCAAAATTTGATTGTATCATTTTGGTGATTATTTGTCTTCGTTGTGTAGTCTCGTAATTCCATCATACTGAAAAGACTTTGTGTACCGTTTTGTGTTTTGATGGAAGTCTCCACATGTAACGTCTGATGTTGCTGTGCGTTCTCAATGAGTATCTTTTTTTGCGACTTAGACCTTTTGGAGTTAGTTATAGCAAATTTTAAGTCAATAAGTTTTCAATATATTAATTTATTTTTATTTGGGATAAATTTATTTTATTATTTTTCTTTTTTTTCCTTGTTGATTTCATGAGTGATGGATTTGAAGAATATTTTAGCAGTGGATCAGTCTACAGGCAACGCAAGGAGCTCATAATGTATGTCAAGACTGTAACAATCTAGCAGTGAAGAGAAGATGACACCTTCTAAAATGTTGTTTACATCGATCATTGAAAAACATTCATGGCCACCGATTTGTCGATGGATAATGACAGGTGCTTATAGTTTATCCCGAGACTATAGGCGATATGGTAGTCAATTAGAGTCAATACGTCATAAAACCTCACGATATTATTATGAGACAAATTGTGTAAAATAGTTCCGATGTGTCAAACATTCATACAACTTAGCTTTTGTTTTCTGTTTTTAATATTAATCGTCATCATCTCGTTCGTTCATCCAAAGCATAGTGAGAGGATTGGAGGCTGTTGTATTTTTGAGCTTTCTATCCGATACAGAGTCTACTATTCTCTTTCCTATGCTTCAATGCCTTGAATCTTAGTTTAACGCAATTATCCATCATAGTTGGGGGACACTTAATTAGAAATAAAATTAAAAAAAAATAAAGATTAAAGTTGCATACAGGTGTTGCACCCCGCGGACCGTTGGATTCACCAACGGAGGCTTGCACGTCGCGGAACGGTATGTCGGGTTTTGAATCTTCGTTGTTCACAGTGAGCCGCGATCGAGAGAACCCGCTGAGTCAGGAAGTCCGTCTGATCTCAATCGGCACCGCACCGAGTCGTGCTTTTTTCAAGTTCTTTATTTTTTTCAACGACATTTTTAGGGCTATTTAAACGTTTTATTTATCTATATTTTTATGGATTTGAGATTAACTACAAAGATAATATTACTTTAATTAATATCATGTATTTAAAAGACATTTCCACCGTATTTTTGGGTGCTGGGTAAATTATTTACTTAGATTATTTAAAAGTTAAAATACAAACTTCATGAATTTCATAAAACAGGTGCTTATGAATATTTTGTAATCTCATAAGGTATGGAAAAATAACGATTTTCTTCTTAACATTATCATTCCTTTAGAGTATTTTTAAAGAGTATTTTATGAGCCTCTAAAATAAAATTCATTTGATCATACTTATTCCTATGTCACTAATGATTTGTTCGTAATTTGCTTTCAATTGTTACATTTAAAATTTTAATTTGCAATTAAATGAATTAAAGATTTTTATTAAAATTGTCATAAGTCAAAGTATAAAGTAAAGAAAAAATGATTTTTCAGTTTGTTGGTAAAAAATGTATTGCTGATGTAATAAAATTATATTCTGAACTGGAGGAATGTTAAATAATTATATTTTTGAAATTTAGTTAACAAAAATATCTTATCAAAAAATTTTATTATTCCTTAAAACTATGTTTTAAATTTGTCACTGAGATTATATTTTGTTTCAAAATGTTAAAAAAGAAGAAGATTTTCCAAGAAGACTTGAAAACCTTTTCAAAACTAGATTTTCAACAAAACATATGTTCTATAAGTTTAGTTAAGAACGGAAGATTTTAATTGAATATTGTATAATAAAAATTATAAAATTAAAAAATTTTGACCAGTAAAACAGATTAAAGAGAAAATTGTACTTCGGAGGGTAAAATTCAGATTCAAAGATAAATCAGTTTGTAATTATTA
Organism: Girardia tigrina; assembly: GCA_001938485.1. NCBI lineage: Eukaryota > Metazoa > Platyhelminthes > Tricladida > Dugesiidae > Girardia > Girardia tigrina. Next base: position 27,300 of record MQRK01194452.1, on the reverse strand, counting down.
AAAAAAGAAATGTTAACATTTTGTTTTTGTTTTTGTGAAAAATAGTTCTAAAAGATTTTTTAAAATCAAGTTTGTCTTAATTTAATGACTGTCGTGTATGTTTTGTTATAATCTGCTATCAACAATGACCTTGACATTAACTTACTTAAATATGATTGGATGAATCACTTTGAATTATTTAATGGATAATTTACTTAACATCACATGTTGTATGAATGTCTTTTGTGAATTTTGTTCTAAGCATTTATTACATAACTTTTATTTAAAATTAAATATATTTTTTTATTAATTTATTAGAAATTCAAAATTTGGTGTTAATTAAATTTAATTAAAGATTCTTTATCAAAAAAAGAAACAGTATATTTATATATTTAAATTGTTCTAAAATTCAAATATTTTTTCATTTTTAAATTTAATTTTGTAGAAATTAGAAAGCGCTTTCGGCAGAATCTGTTTATTAAATTACCGCGATTCATATTTTAAGAGTAATAAAATTTTAGCCATAATTTGGCATAATTTAATAAGAAACTTAAATTATATTGATTATTCATCCTCTATTTTTTACCATTAAAACGAAACAAAGTATTGATTTTAGTTCGAAGTACCTTGCAAAATGTTTCTTTAACTGTTAAAGTCAATCAAATATATGCCACTTACAATAACCAAAACTTTAAATTCTGACATAAGCGGCAGCAAGGATTCCAAATATCAGTTCCTTTTGGCGTTGTCATACTGAATTGAAAATTCGAATTAAACTGAATCTTCATTGTGTAGGCTGCAGTAAGATGTACCGACAAGATGGAAAAGTATTTTGACAATACCGCAGAGTCTTCTGCAGACTAGAGAAGCATTAACTATTTAAAATGTCAAATGACTGAAGCAAATAATTTGACCAAAATAGAAAGATTTTGAATAGGAGATTTCTTATATTTTCACAGTTTTAAAACTTATTTTGTCAGGTTACTGTTCTGCTGGATGATCTAGATTATGTTTCATGAAGTTGCAAATTCTCATTGCTTTTATAACTGGCAAAACACATAACTAATGGTGATCCGGCTACATAGCAAGATTCAAGGCAGCATTTATTAAGAACTTCAATAAACGGGTAATTGATATGACAAAGTGTTGAAATACTACAGCTTGCAACATCATTAAATCCATGCTACAAATACATGAAGTGTTTTTCGGAAGTTGCAAAAGAACTATCATGTTCCTGTATTGAACAAAAAATATTAAGTTAAAGACAGATAAAGACAGTTGCAACTGACGGGTATGATATTGACAGCAACCAAAAGTGTATTAAGCTAATGAAGTATGATTAAGGTACAGAAAATATCCACAACTCGTCTAATGAATTACTGCGTTATATAATGGAGATTAAAAGTTCTGAATCCGTTGTTCCTCTGTAAAAATATCCAAAATTGTCATTTTTTGAGAAAGACCGTTTGTGCGTACCAGCTGACTCAGTTCGTGTGAAAGATTTTTCAGCTTGGCTGGTGATATTGTTAATAAGACCTGTTCATCACTTGAACCAAATAGTGTCAACCCACCTGTATGTAGTGTAGTTGGTTAAAGATAACGTATAAGGAAGACATACAGTTTCATTTATATTATTTTTGTGTTATTTATTGCAGTGTTATTTACGTTTAATAAATGTTACTTATGACAAAAAAGTGTAATTTTGCCATTAATCGAAAATAAATTTTATTAAAAAGTTAAATTTTCAAAATTTAAGTAATACATTTTAATAATTCGTTAACAGTCATAATATATATACGTGATGCGTTAAATAAATCATTAGACTGGGGAATAGAATGATGGCAAAAAAGACGTTATTCATATTAGTTGTAATATTTTAGGCTCCGTATATGTTATTTTGCTTATTGTTTTGTTTACGTTCCTAAGATTTTGAGTTCGGCAGATTGAATTCAATTATTTATGCGCATTATTATATCGAGATTTTAGTACAGATGTTTCTTCGAATCCCTTAAGCTAAAAGGGCCAGCTAGCCAAAGTATTGTTGAGCAGCTGTAGAACATCGCTCCCTCTCGAGCAACAATTTACAAATGGATTTGCGACTTCGTCATGATCTGCAATCCGTTCTCAACGAAGAAAGATAAAGGAAGACCATTCAAAATTTCATATGACAAGCGTGATTTATTGCTGACAATTATCATTTCTAAACTCAGAATCAGCATACAAGAGTTCTCATAACTGCTACACATCAGTTCTTTTTTTCACTCATGTAATCCTGAAGGAACTTGACATCCGAAATCTGTGTTCATGCTTTATGCCGAAGATCATTAGCTGTAAAATGGCTGCCATTTGCCTCGCATGCTGCTAGTACAATATCTTGCTCTACGATAAATACGGCAACATATTCTTGGAGAATATCATAACCGAAGACGAGACTTCTATCAGTCTCTAATTTTCTGATAGCAAGAAAATTTCTGGCCAGGGATTCACGACATCAGAGTCAGCGTCATGCATGCTTTGTAGTGGAACATCTTATCGAAAAGATTCCACACTCAGTGTCTTTTGGATCATTAGAGGTGTGATTTTCATTGACTTTCTCGAAAAGAGTGCTACAATGAACTCGCAGTACTATTGTTGTGTCATTCGTGATGTGCATAATCGTCGAGGCAAGTTTCCACTCATTTCTCTCAGGCTACTGTATGACAATGCGCTGATTCACACATCGAACCTCCTTTCTACGACCACAACAGAAGACTGTGGATTCCAGATAATGTGACTCCCCTATATAGCCCTGATTTCGCTACCAGTAATTTGGCGCTTTTCCGCCATTTCAAACAGCATCTCCAAAGTTAACATGTTAAAAACACAATCGCACTGAAAGAGAAAGTGGAAGAAATTCTAAATTTTCTTGACCCAAATTTCTTCAAATCACATGCGTCGAACTTTTTCGCCGTTGGAAGAAGTGCCCGGATGAGGTTTGTGTTTAAACAGTAAAAATTTAAATGGAATCTGACTTTTATTTCGTGTCGAGTCTAACAGCATATCTAACGCACCATTTATATTGAAAATATTCAAAATGATTAAAAATTATTTTGATTTTAATTTTATGTTTTCAAATTATCATAATTTAAAATTTTTCAGTGTATTTTTTATCATTTAATATTTTTAGAACTGGACTTGAAAGCATTCGATAATGAAACATCAAATTTTTATAGCAAATGTTTAATTAATAAAATAATTATAAATAATTGAAAATTAGTTTTGTTAAAATTTTCTGAAAATTATACAATTGTTCATTTGTTCTGTTTATATAACCCCTTTGTGAGTTTTTCATAAAAGTTATTATTGATTTTTTTTAAATTAATGATATTTAATTTCCTAAATAAATTTCCAAAAAAAATTTAATTTGTAGTGATTTATTTAAAATCAATCGGGGTCAAACAGTCCTACCCTCATATGGGATGATTAAAATAAATCCTAGGGATAAACTGTAAGTAGAATCAATAAAAAAGTACCCAAAAATAATATTATTTTAAATAATAAAATTCGTAGTTATTCCAATATTTTCAATGATTTAAAAACCAATTTTAATACGAATTTAAAGAATTTTCTTAAAATATATTTTGTAATTAAACTTGAAAGAACAAATCTAGCCAAGTTTTGGAGAACCACTTGGCAGTCAATGAAATAAAATATTGTAAAAAAATTTTAAATTATTGAGATAAAATTTATGCCAGATATTTCGATTTTGAAATTAAAATGTGTTTTTCCAATATTTTTTTAATTAAAATATAATTTCCAATAAAATTGTTAGAAAGTTTGGTAACTTATTTTTCCAAAACTGAATTACTGAAATAATAAGGCATAAAGAAATAAATTTAATAAGCTTACATTGTTGATAAACTTTCCTTTTTAACCTTCAACCGTTCCTCAAATCGTCTGTACACTAAAAAGACTGTACACTTCGGGTCGACAAAGACCCGAGGGACGGATGAAAGGTAAATCAAGTTCTTAAATAAAAACGTTTTCACAAGAATCTGTTGAAAATTGAAAGTCCAAGGTTTTCAAATATCCGAGAAAAGTCCTCAAAAATTGAAAAAAGAACTATAGGACAAGATTCCTTTTATTTTTAAGATGATTCTTGTAAAAATTAATATTTTTGTGTGATTCTTGAAATTTCGTAATTAAAGATTTTTTGCGTCCTGGCTGGGATTGTTTTTCTATGAATGCGAGTCTAATTTTGTCTTAAATATTGCCAAAGATCGAATGGAGTGCGAATTGAAAATACGGTTCAAATTTGCTCTGAACTAGTAAATCAAAAAATTAAATTTTTTATATCCATTCTTTATGCAGACTACTTTGTCAACAAAGTTTTAAAAATTTAAAAAATTTTAATTAAAAAAACACCATAAAAAATAATATAAACTACTTATAATTTATAAGCAGATATTTTGCAATTAATATTGTTCGGAAACTCCAAATATTCCGTTTTTTCCCATTTCGGGACTTTAAACAGTTTTTTTCGATCAAATTTTTATATAATCATTTATTGTCATGTTTAAGAAAATCGATTGAGTAAAAAGCCTTCAAAAACAAGTTTCTAAATGCCAGGGATATATATATATATATATATATATATATATAGAAATTAAGGTAATAAAAAGAATGGAATAAATGAAAAATTTCCTTGTTTGTTTTCATTTAATTCTAAAGAAAAATATTTTATTATTAAACAAAGAATATTTTCGAAATCGTCTCTAATATCTCATGCTTCTCCAAATATAATAATTGAACCATCTAAGAATCTTGTGCAATGCGGGAGCTGTCGAAACCACCCTACTGGCTGCGATTTAAGTATTAACCCTATAATATTCTTATCAAAATATTATAGCGCGTCTTTTATAATAAAAAAACTGATTGTCTCATAATATTAAGGTCTTTTTTGGAGTGAGACATTCCTCTCTGATGTCTTTAACAATTATGCAGACCAAAATAGTTATAAAATAATTATAATTTTTAACATTTATATTCGTTATTAAATCAAAACGACAAATAAAAGTTGAATTTAATTTCATATTTTTAAAAACTTGTGTAACTGAAATCTGTCTCTATTAATAGTCGTTAAACGATCGTGATTGTCGGTTCAACCGTAAACTTTCAAATTCTTTTCCATCGTCATTGAGTGGAATTTGAGTCTTCGAGAGTGTAATCGGCGGTGACTTTTCATGTGACGAAAAACACGATTTTTTTCAATCTAAAATATGAGAACGTAAATATTTTAGACTTCTTTTTTCCCAGAAATATTCTTAAAATTAGTCTTTAAAACTAATTAAATAAAACATAAACGTTACCCCAGCTTTGATGTAGTAATGTAACTAATTAAACCTTAAATTCATGTTATCCTCGATGCTTGTAGCAATTTATTTTACTTTGGATATCGTGCTTATTCATGTTTGTATTCGATATTTTTCTTTTTTAACCTCTTACAGGATACTTTGTACATCAAGAAACGTTATGATTGTAAATAGTGAACAGACGTCTAAGGCCTCATCTTAAAGTCTTTGGTAATTTTGTATACATTACATGAATCTTGCAGTAAAGTAATAAAAACATATCATATCGATCTTTTGTTCCTTTTATTTTTTCACTAATTTCTAATAGGGATATTTGAATAAATTTTGTAATTTTAGCAACTTTATCGTTTTGTAATAACTCTCGATAGATTATTATCATATTTATGTAAACTTTATTCGCCCAGAGACGCAATTTTGAATGAATTGTTGAGAAGCTTTGACTTAGTACCAGAAAATGGAAACAAAACTTGAGCTTAAAAGTATGTCAAAAAAGTTTATTTTGTACTTTAGAAATGAAATAGGATGTTTATAGTGAAAAAAGGTATTTTAATTATATACAATCACTAACCAAACTTACAAAACACCTCAACAACGCCTATGAAAAGTTATGTATACAATATTTATGTATACAAAATTTGTACAATAAGAATGAAAAGTGGCAATTTTACAGACCCTCATTAGCAAGCCATGGACTCTAAACAATCTGATGCAATAAATATCGGGAAAACATTTAGGTTATATAACGAATGACAATCACATAGATTATTATTATGAAGCCATATCTAGTGGTAAGTACTTCTGTCGGTAAAAGGTACTTTTAAATGTAAATTTATTTTATTTAATTAAGTTTATGTCCAAAACGGTACCATATAAAAATATTTTTCATAATAATTAAATTATAAATATTCCTTTTATACTGTAATTTATTTAACTGACTACAAAATTGTACACTATATTATGTATAGATGAACAGAGAAATGTGTAGATTCAACTTTTTTGACTCGAATTTTATTTATTTTTAATTCAGAATTGACATTTTGGTAACAATTGCCCCCCTTAGGGAGGTGTGTTCATATGCTTACCACAAATGGATTAAATTGATACATTTTACGTAAGAAAGTGCAGTGTTTGATATTGTATTTTGATGAGGAACAAGATTGAATGTAACCATGTCATTAGGTTTCTCTATGCTCATGATTTTAAAAAAAATTTAGAAATTAATTAATAAATTCTGAATGATATTTGTATTATTATTAATTTTTAAGCAATATTCAAGAATATTTTTTCTGTGGTTAATTTTGTAATTAGAAAGTAGATATACAATCCAAATGTAAAGATTTTAATAAAAATCCTTCGAACATTTGTTATTTTGTATATCGTTACCATTTTTTAAGTTATTAGTAGATGAAAATTGTGTTATAATGTACATAGTTTACGATGACTGACAAGAGGACCTTAGCAAGCTGGAGGTTCAACAGGGTTGACAAGAATTGTTTCGATACAAAGTTTAGAAAATATAAAGCGAGATGTGATATTTTCTTATTTCTTATATCACAACTTAAAACATTTAGTCTGTCTTCTGTTTTGATTTAACTACCCGATTTGGTATTCAAACGAAGTAGAATAGTAAGGAATCATCATGCTTCCTCAACATGTTACTGTTATTCGACTTCTTCATTAACCAAAATATTGCTTCTCCTGGATTCCGGAATAATAAGTTACTAAGTAAGAAGGAATAGTGTTTTAAACAGAAAATTTTGTCTCTCTCTTTTATGGGATTCAGGACATCAAATCAGGGATGTTTCTTAAGACATAAGTCCTATATGTTTGTCTTTTAAAAAGAGAGATCTGAATCTCCTTCCTTTTCTTTATGTAAAATAATACCGTCGTTAATTATATTAACATTGAAGATTTCAATTCATCAATTAAGTATAATCTTTTACTTGAAAAATATTTAATAATCGTGCTTCATAAGGGGTGGCTCAATTTATTCTAACAGGTTTGACAAGTTTGTACTCCTTTAAAAAAAATTCATTATAACCAATTATTTGCTTATAAAAATAAAAATCTTTGATGTTAAGTAATACCGACTTACACATAGCAAAGATTGTTTCGAAAGCAATTTGGGTTAGTAAATCACCATCATTATTACAACCACCCTCAAACTTCAGCTGAATTCATCTTTCTAAACTAAAAATAAAAATGCATAAGAAAATATTACTTTTAATTTATTTATTTATTATATATTATTTGAACTAAACTGAATAATAATTTGATAATTATTTATTATAATGATTAATCGAAAATGTTTTTTTTTATTTTTTTTGTCTTGACTTATATTTTCCTTCAGGCTCGTATCGATGATTATTCTCGTTGACCGGAATCACTTGTCCGAGGCAGCATTTCTCACATCTATGAATACACGAAATAATATAGGTGGGTCGATTTTTTATAAGAAATACTTATTTTATCTAATGTCTTCCGTGTTGTCAAGTGAGATCTAGGAGTTTATATCACGAGAGTTTTTTCTAATTTGCTTTAATAATCAATAATTATGTTCTCGAAGAATGTGTAAGTCTTTTGATTGTCCGCATGAACAGTTGTCGTGCGAAGTTTAGATACAGACGTAAACAAAATTTCTACTAATTAATAAACATGGATTCATTAACCGTTCTACGAAACGTATCAACATTTAAAAGTAGACAATTATAAGGATATTTATGTTTAAATATTTTTAATTTATTAAAATTTATTATTATATCATAAATTAGGAATTTCGTAGTTCAAAAATGTTTATCATGAATGAATGAAATATTTGACGCCGTTTTAAATATTTTATATTTTTTTATTTTGATTCTGATTTTAGTATTATGACTATATATATATATATATATATATATATACATATATATAACATTTATATTTGACATTAGGCTTTTGTATTTCTAAACTACACTAAAGTAAATAAGCCACAAGATTTAAAATTTTTTGTTTACTCAAAAAATTCATTCAAATTTAAAATTTCAAAAAAATAAGTATCCATCATAATTTGGCAACCCACTGTATACATATATATATATACAATTCTTTTTTTGAAAAAATAATTCTATAAAAGCTTTTTTAAGAAAATAATAATTACACATGTTTCTTAAATTCTTTTTACATCATCAGAAATTATATTTATAGGTTATAATGTTAGCTTTTTATAACTTTAGTTTAAAAGGAAATATTTATTTATCTTCATTTAAATATTCTTGGATTATAATGTAAAAGGTTTTAAAAATTTTAATTAAAGGTTATAAGATTTGAAACGGCTTTACTTTGTCCACTTTAAATGTTTATTAATGAGTTGAAGTGTCTTATCAAAAATGATTCACAAAATACCGCTCACAAAGTGAATCAAAGCCTTTCTATAAAACAGAAAACTCATCCTGAGAAATAGAAGAAGTTCTATTTTTACAATGTAACCAATGATCAATAAATGTACACCACCGAATTGATTGTGAATGCTCACTAATCCGGGTTTTGAGATGATGATTTGTCTCTCCAATGTACGACACCTGTATTGGCGCATGTGACAATTCAATTTATAAACCAAATCAGCTTACAATCCACAAATCGTTTTCGATTTATTCGAGAGAAAGCTTTGAACTTTGGATGTCATTGAAACAATTTTGACACTACTAAATATAATCAATTTTATTACAAAGAATAACTAGTTGAAATAACTCGACCGACCTAAAATAGAAATACAAATTCTGATAATTTGATCGCATTTTTAATATCTAATAAATATGTAATATTTATATTTCATATACGTTCGTCAGTAATAAGTATTCTTAATCGAAGTATATTTTATCAGACTCATACAAAATTGTAATGACTGAAAAAGTATAAAAGTGTACAGATACTTTGCACAGAATTTTAAAAACAGTAGTAAATTATTTTAAAATTCCATTTAATCGATAAAAATCTATAAAATCTATAAAAATTATATAATACTGAGTATATTTTTGATAAACCAAAAAATAATTTAATACACAATGAAAAAGTTTCCTTTCTACTTTAAGTGCATATTGCATTTTTATTATTAAAAATAAACAACCATATTAACATAAGTGGCTGTCCATAATTTTAGTAGATTCATGCCATTTTAGTAGATTTCCAACCACCCCCCTTCGTCACATTTCGTCACAAAAAGCCTGACCCCCTCACCCCTCGTCACACTTTTAAACATAATTCTTTCACTAAATACTTCAGCCTTTCGATTTGACGTTACATTTCCTAAACTCCCCCTCCCCTCACGTCACACTTCGTCACATAATTCTGCCCCCTCTCCCCCTCCTGATGTCTTTTAAGGACGTCCCCCAAGAAAACTTGTTACAAAAATTTATCTTTTTTAAATTGAGTACCATTAAAAATGCACTTTACCTTTTAAAGCACTAATTTTAAGAATTCTTGTTGTTATTTGAGAATAATAATACAGCCTTGACCATTGCATAAATTAATTTAGGTAAGTAAAGAAATGAAATTTAATTTTAAAGAAATTTTAAAAATGGATTTTGGTGAAATTGTTAAATTAACGAGAAGAATTTTGTTAAAATTTGTGTGTAAATTTTTTTAATAAATTTTTGTGTGAAATTATGACTAATGATCTGGAGTCAAACATTATCGAAGATTATGTTAATGCTACTAATAAGGAGTGTACTTTGGAATACAAGATATTCATATATCAGTAAAAAGATGTGTTTTTGTAGATACAAGTGAATTTAATTTGCTTTTGACTGCAACCAAGGCAAGATGTTTTGAATAAACAGAGTTTCTATATTTTTTTCATACATCTGTTGGAGATCTATCTCTGTTACATCACTAATAGGTAGTGGTGAATTTCAATTTTCTAAGATTATTGACTGTAAAATATAATGACTTTATGATGGAATTTGAGCCGAACAAACTCAGAATTTATACGTAAGCTCTGTGTATTTTATGAATAATGCCCCAATTCACCATCGGCTTGACATTGAAGATATTTTGATAGGAAATTCTTTAACATCAAAGTTTCTTTCACTATAATCATACATTAAAAATCCTTTCGAACATGTATTCTCGATGTATTCACAAATTTTAATAACTTAAATGATGAATAACGACGGTGAGGAATATATTAGAAAAAGGTCTGAGACCGTCAGTAGAATTGCAACAGTTACTCTATGAGGACGATAAATATTTCGATAGTAACATGGAGGCGAAATTCAATATCTAATGAAATAAATATTAATTGGTTACCTTATTTTCGATTTTCATGAAAAAAACTTTTAAAAATTTACTAAAATAATGATTTTTATTTGTTTTCTTGGTTTAGTAAATAATTTTATTAGTTTGTAAAATTATTTTAATGGTATATAATGTAAGAATGTTGGTCGTTTAATCGCCCGATTATTGGGGTTCAGTCAAATTCTATATAAATATTTGAGTACTTAAAATATTGTTAATATATTTCTTAATATAATAAAGGCATTTATTAAGGAGACAAAACATAAGTTATTTTATAAAATAAATAATTTCCAATTCTCATTAAATTGTTTTACTCTACAAGTTTGTAAACAGATTTTGACAATTTACATCAATATTTTCTTGTGACATAAATTTCGTTGATAACGTACAAAAACTTTTTTGAGTCCAAAATTTTTAATAAATATTTCATCAAACCAAAATTATATTTATATTAGTAAAAACTTAATTACAAATTTTTAATGATAATTTCATGATTATAAATTAATTTTAAATTTTTATATAATAAAAAAACATAATTAATAATTAAATGGTTTTTAACATGTTACAATTAAATTTATTAATTTATTATTATTTTTTTCTATAAAACATATATTAATTATTTAAAATAATTAAATTTTTAGAATTTATTTTCTAATTTGAAAGCATATTTTTAATAATTTAGTTGATTATTTGATAATTTTATTTATTAAATTTTATAAATAGTTTTGAAAAATGAATTTGAAGAGAATAAAAATATATTTAAAATAAAACTTTATTCTTCAAAAATTAAGTTTCATTGTAATGTTTTTTATAATAAAATAAAATTTTTAGAATTAATAAAAATAATTTTCAGAGAATTCATGATATCAATGATTTTGTAATGTTTTTTTATGTGAATGTTTGACGAAGAAAAAGCGTAAGGAAAATTCTTAAGATTAGATGTCCTGTAAATTTATAAAACATAAAATAGGACATGATATAAAGTTTTAGTTATAATTTGTTCTATAAAAAACAAATAATTTAAAAAGGATAAAACTTAAAGATGTTCAAAACTGCTGAATACATTATTATTTTTGCAATTTTTTAGTATTGCTCATAATCGATATATCATAACATTTTTTAAAGTTTTTATCTCTAATCGCATTTATAATTCAGAAAACATTTTTTGAGAACCATTAAATATAGTAAGTATAATAAATATCCAATGTATCATTGTTCCAAACCCTCGAAAACTTCGTTTAATAACTTGACCTCTAGCATTCCTTTCACCTATTCATTAGTCTCTTTAAACATCTCCAGAGAGACTCCAGGACATAAAATCGAATGCTTTCCTTAAATTGATAAAAAGCTATTACAGTCACTTTCTTTTGCCAAGGCAAAAGTTTGTGATAACATTTAGTCACTCTATGGTACTAGAATTTGTAACTCGACAAATCAAAGGTTTTAAAATAAAACAAAAACCTGATAAAATAATTATAAATTTCTTAAAATATAAAGCAATACCATTTTAATACTTTAATTTTACAACATGCGTGGGATTTTGACGGATTTACTGTCAGTCCATCTTTGTACAGTTATGGTTTTTCAAAATAAAATTATCCAAGGTAGACTGGAGTTTAGAATTAAGATAAATGTGTGTAAAAGAAATTTTAAGTTCGTTGAGAACAAAAAAATCTTGTTGACAGCTCGAACATTGTAGTAATGTTGAGAAGTAATGAGTTCAGTGGCGATGGCGTTACGAGTATCTATTTTAATTGTTTCTGGAAGAGAAAATGCCACTCTTAGTCGATCAAAGGTATCACCGAGGTCAAGCGGAATTTATTTTCAAATGCTTGTTGGTGCTACACTATCTGATGACTCTTGTACAAAACCGGCTGCCCTGAAGCATTTGACGATTTTCTCTGTCTTGATGGTGTCCCATGCATTCTTCAACCCAACCAGATATGTCAAAACATATTAACATCCCCCTTTTCATCATTTGAGTTTAAAAGTTGGGCCATCAGATTTTTCTGATAATACGCCTTTAGACACCATATAACACCTCTATCCCTTGACTAAGCCTTCGATGTCCGGTTAGGGGAAGGAATATTAACATTTGTTAATAGTAATAGTTATAATATTGTTGGAGCGGAGAATTGCCAATTTTGACCGAACATTTTTGCCAGTCTCAGTATATAAATAAAAATATAATCAAATAATTAAATTATTAAATTAAAAGAAAATAAATTAATTAAATTAAATAAACCAAAAAAAAATAAATTAAATAAATAATTAAAAATAGTTAAATAAATTAAATAGATTAATTAAATTAAATAAATGGGTATCTGAATGTGGAAACAATTAAATAAGAGACAGATATTTAGTATTTTTTTTGATTGCCGAATTTCATTGAGTTTCTTTATTGAAATTCTCGAATTTTTAAAGAGAAGGAAAATGTTCGTGGTAATCGATCGATTTGAATGAGGTCAAATTATGCAATTTCACCAATTGTGAGCCTCGTTTTTTGTGGTTCGGTGTGTTGTTTCTCTGCCACTGTGTAAGTAATTTTCTTTGTTTGTGTATGCATGTGTTTGTGTGTATGTTATGTGATATATAATTTGTGAATGTAAATGTAAATTGATTGATTGCATGTGTGTGATTGTGTGGTGTGATTGCATGCAATGTCACGGGAATTTTGAATTTTGATCACAATTTTTGAATCGGTTAACAATGTCGGTATTTTGCTAACAATTAATAATTTTCAATGGCAAATCGCGGTTTCAAGTTTTGAATTAAAAATAAAAGTTTATTGTCGAGTTTGATTTTCGATCAAAAAAGAAATATGACTTTTTTTTAAAAAAATAATTTGTAATCGAACGAGCGCGAGGAAGTAGATTGATAAACGAAATGGCCGATAGAGAAACGAAAGTTTATAGAGCTAAATTAGCTGAACAGGCTGAAAGATATGATAAAATGGTTGATGCGATAAGAGATGTCGCTAAAATGACCGGCGAATTAAAAATGAAAGGGCGTTTTGATCAAACCGTTTTCTGTCCAAATCATTGGTGAATAAAATGGTGAATAAAATCATTCTTAGGTAAAGAGTAAAACACCTTAAAGATTTAAATCTACATTTTTACTGTTAACAAAATAAAAAACTTCTTCAATTGTTACCTTGATCATGGTTATTTTTGGGTGAAATGACGTATAGTGATCAGTGTTATATTTATTTATAATTAAACAGATTTAATCTTATTTACAATGATAAACAATTTTTTTGTTTTTGTAAATTGGTTTTATTATTGTATGTAAAATTAATGAAATTGAAATTTTAATTTTTAATTCTATTTTAAATACAGAATTAAAATTTTAAAATAAACATTATAAATAATAATATTAGTTGCTAGAAAATGATCCGTCATATATGACGGGTGAGCTGAATTTTCATCTTTGAAAGTTTCTGTTTTAATCTTTAAATCGTATTTATTATAATTTATTATTTTTTGTTTCAAATTTCGTGTTGATTTAACAGTCGATCGATTTTGTCGACTTTCCGGAGTCTTTCGGTAAAGGCACTGCACCGACGGAACAGTCTGGATCCGGGCTATCCAAATTAACAACGTTCTTACGTGGAGTTGCTTCGGTACTTTCGCAATTTTGTATTTTGATCATAGCGTGATCAACCAACCAGCAAATAAACCAACAAAAAACCTAACATTTTAGACAAATAATAATTATTAATTATTTAATTGATTATAATTTATTATTAATAATTATTTATATATTCGTTTTTATTTAATAATTATTTTTAATTTGTTTTTATTGATTATTTTTAATTTTTTACTTAATTATAATATTGATTTTTTTCAATTTATAAAAGTTTTATTTTTCTTCTAATTAATTTTTCAATTTTTTTTAAAATTTAATTTTTTTATATTTAATAATTCTATTATTATTATCTATCTGGATTTGTAAGTAGTTGAATTATTATAATTATTAGTATATTTATTAATATATATTTTAGATATTATTATATTATTTTACATTTAATTATCTACTTACAATTTTAAGTATATTATTCAAGCGCAAGGCTCAAACAAATATACCAACAAACATTAGGTGAATATATTTTATATTGTTAATGTCTCTGCTGATTTTGTTTTTATTTGATTCATATCATTATACAAGAGTTATTTCTCTGAACACCTATTGATATTTTTTAAATAATAAATAAGACCATCATTCAATTTACTCCCTCAGCTAATTCAATCTCGACGAAGCTTCTGTCATTTATCAAAGATCATCACAGTTTAAATTTTCCGAATTCAATCCTTATTGAGACAAGATAAAAAACAATTTGAAAAACCAAGTCTGTTCTTTTTGAAGGATTATTTCAAGTAATATTAATTTCGTTAATATTACTTACTTCATATAAATTCATTTAATTTATTATTGAATGTTTGTAAAGATAATATTGTTATTTGTTCTGTTATTTTTGTGATCATTCGTTATTTCTATATTAATATAATATATTTAAATTATTCAGATATATTACTAACTTTGTTGTATATAAGAGGGTTCATTTAACTATAGTTGTTCTTTTAGCTCTCTTATAGATATCTTTTAAAAGTTTATATATAATTTTTTATTGTAAATAATATTATATATATTTATAATTCTGAAAATAATTTGAAGTTAGACATAAGCCAGTTATTATTTCCTTTAAGACTTTATTAGTCTTCTATAAATATTTTTTTCTCTTTGTTGCCACAAAACATAAATATTTTATATTTAACAATTACATTCCGAAATCAAACGAAAATTGATGAGACAATTTCTAAAAAAAGAAGACAGAAAATTATTTTAATGAACTTTTTTTAAGTACAAATTTTACTTAAAATATGTATTTATTTGTGAAAATTCTATATTTTCTTTAAAAGACGAATTTTTCTAAATTTATTTTCAAATATAATTATTTGTTATTTTTAGAGAGAAATGGAAATTTCGAATGATAAATTTTAATTTGTCTTGTTTTTTTAATAATATTATATTAAATATCAATAAAAGCCATTAACCGTTAAATATTACAACATTGAATCAGTATTTTTGAAAATATAAATATAATTATAAAAAAATATAACTATAAAAATATAAATATAAACATAATAATTAAAAATAAATATTATGATTCATAAATTGTGTTTGATACATTCAACATCCATTTTCTAATTATGAGAATGTTTATTAATTTAAAATTTATCAATCTGGTCTGCCCTGTTACTCAAGTCAACTATGCTCCGTGACTCAACTGCCCTGCCACCCGGAAAATTTGTTCCGACGTCGCGTTGACGCTGGAGAGTAGCTGTGATCCCACGGTCGTTCTGTTTACGATGTACAAGTTTCGTTATGTAAAGATTCCCACGAGAAGAGCACTCATATTCAACCGCAGCGCTTCCTGATGCTCGTGTGAATTTCTGACTTTTGCTTTCGCCAAAGACGTTCCTCGTTTTAGATCACGGATGATGTCTCAGACGGTTCCCTAATAGAACCGTTTCGCTCAGCATCATCTTCAGTTCGTATTGATGTTTCAGAAGGTCCCTGAAGGACAGTTTGTGACTTTCACGTTGGTCTAAAAACACCATTTACATTTTTAATTTGAAAAGTCTTTTCATGACGTGATCGTATATTTTTTCATAATTTTCACAATTTCCGTTCCTTATTTGAACAGTAAAATAATTCAAACTATTTTCCTTTAACAAAACTAAATAAAAAAGTTTTTAAATTACGTCCTTTTTACAGTAATATTTAATCCAATATTTTTACAGTAATTTTTAATAAAGTGTTTTTTATAAAATAAAATTGTAACCATAATCATAAAATAAGATTGTCAGGATCAACATAATTACTAAATTTGATAATATAATAATCCATATGTAATAAGTCAAAATGCCCATTACATTTTCTTTCTTGAGAGATATACTTTTGAGATGGGAAAACTACAAAACATTTCATATTGTTCGACAAGAATTAAAGCATGAGATTTTGCATTACTGGTCCCAATTTGTTAGAATGTCATAAATCATTAATTAAAAGATGTTTCAAAAAAAATAAAAATTATTTTTAGCAAAATCACAATTTGCGCGAAAACTTAATCACACAAACAGACTCATTGTCCGTACTATAATTTAAGGAAAGAATCGTTCTTGATTAATATGTTTTTTGTATATATATTCAAATATTTGAGTTAATTAAGGAGATAAGAATAATATTAACTTTCAATTTCTCAAAATTTTATTGGATTAAAATGCATTAAGTAACTTTTAAAATAAACATTAGTTTTAAATTATATTAAATTCAATAAGTTAAATCGTACTAAAAATATTATTAAAATTTACAATTATAAAACTTTTAATTAATTAGTATTTAAACATGAATTTCATTAAATTAATCTCATTAGATTTAGATAATTAATCAATAACATATCATACAAGTACGAGAGTCACTAATCTAAGCAGCATACAAACAACAAACTTACAACATTCAGCAGTTTTTCTCACAATTGTTTTTTTTTCAATAATCCACATTTTACCTTTTAAAAACGTTACTTTTTTTAAGAATAAAAAATGTGTAAGTTCATAAGATTTTGATTATCGTTTATGTAAATCATAACATATTACTTTCGTTAAATGTTTAAACTGATGACAAATATATTGAAATCATTAATTTGCTTTTTATTTTCCTAGGAGTTTTTAATTTGTTATTCATTTTATATTTTTTATGTAAATTGAAAAATAATAGTGAAATTTTAAATAATTATTTTAAAAAGTTTGATTTTTTCAAAATAATAAAGAAAACCTGCTCTAAATTGAGTTCTCGAAGATATTGGTCCCTGAGGTATCTGCTTCATAGAGTCAATACCCCCTCACAGTAAGGAAAAAACGTTTGTCGATTTAACTTGTTACATTTTTTTTGTAAAATCATAAAAGTTAAAACAAGATTCTTTTAAAATTATATTGAATTAGAAGAATTTTATTTTTAATTATATGTAAAATCAGTCCGTTTCTTTTCAAATCTCAGTTGAATAATAAAATAAATTTAGGTTATTCATTCGTGTTTCATATCTTTGATATTTTAAATTCATGTTGAATTTTATTTATGAATATTCCAATACGATTGTTATATGCATTATTAAAAAAATAAACAAATATTATAAATTAATATAAAATCTTTAATATATATATATATATATATAT
>MQRK01194420.1:84861-101919 GCA_001938485.1 Girardia tigrina | reverse complement strand
AATTGTCCAAGATTTGCAGCACTTCTTCACAGTTGCTCTGTTTCTTTTCATCCAATTCCATGTATATATTTAAAGGAACATCAGTCAACAAAAAAGGAAGATATGGGGCCGGATCCAAATACCCCTGGATTTTCATAATCATCTTGAACTTTTTCTTCCAAATTTCAAAACTGCCGTTTCCATTAAATTTCTCCAAATGATCGAGTATAATTTTTAAATCGCTTATCATTGTCCGGATAGCTTGTAACAACGAATCACAAATCTATTAAAATTTATTTTTTACTAAATATACTTTCAAAATAGATATTATTTAAACAAATAATTATCTATATTTTTTTCATGTTAAATATTTCATTTAAGAAATAAATTTAACATGTAACACTTTTTTTAATCAAAATTAAATTTAAAATTTAATTTAATTTTAATTATAAGTCATTGTTTTAAATCATTAATTTAGTCTTGTTTATTCTAAAATAATAATTAATTCCACCTACATTATTGGATTTTTTTCTTTTTGTTTTTAATTGAAGATTAGATCATTAATAAATTATTAACAATATTTTACTTTAAATCATTTAAAAAAGTTA
The DNA here is from genome assembly GCA_001938485.1 of Girardia tigrina. Lineage (NCBI taxonomy): Eukaryota > Metazoa > Platyhelminthes > Tricladida > Dugesiidae > Girardia > Girardia tigrina. The sequence goes on along the minus strand of MQRK01194420.1, from coordinate 101,332 downwards.
GAACTAATATTTAACTCTCCAAGAGAAAATTGATCACCTCTTTTATTGATGCTTCTGAGTCTCGTATTTCTTTAATATTAATTTAATCACTGACAACAAGATTTAATCTATGCGAAGCACAATCAAAAATGTTTGCCAAAGGATATTGTTTCTGAATAATTTTTTGTACACCATTTATTTTTATGACCATCTCATTCTTGACATACCATTTTAGAAGAATTTAAATAAAAATATTTTAATTATGAAAGCATTTTGCATAAAATGGTTTTCAATCCATACTTTCGAGTTAAACATATCACAAAAATTCTTCTCTTATTTGATATCCGGTCTTATTTTAATGCCATTGACTATTATTTTATATCGGCAATTAAAGAAAAAACCACTATTGTTTACTAATTTCATGATGTCATTTTTTTGCGTTCTATGTGATTTATTTTGAATTTTGAGCTGATGTTTAAAGAAGGTTATTTAAAATGACCGTGCGAGAAACTCAGAAGGCTCTGTATTGTCTATTTCTGGTTTCTACCTGATACAGATTCTACGAGTCACTACCCTGTACGTCAATGCTGGTACTGTAGTCTCTACAGAACACAGTTATCCCTTCAGTCGGGTGAAGCTTAAATTTAAAATGGAATCTCAAATATCGACACAAAAATATTATAAATCTTTATAGCCTTCCTTTGTAATTTTAAAATTTCATATTAAAATAATTTTTGTTCAAAATTTTTGGGCAAAATATTATTTGTCCAGGCGGGAAAGTGCCCATACTTCTTTTTATGAACTTTAGGAAAACTTTTATTTTAAAAGTTTTTGATCCTAGACTTCCGAAATCATTTTTGTGATTAAAATTTCAATCTTTACTGTTTTAAAATTTTTAGTCAATTATCGTTTTTTTTCATCTTTAACGGGAATGTGTATACCATTTTAATTTTCGATATCGATAGTACTAAATTTATTAGTTTTTATTATTGAAAATATTTCATTTAAATAATCAGATATATCTTGACTAAATATACCATTTCCTTCATCCAATGTTGAAGTAAAAATTTCATGCTTTTTTATATTAAAATTTTATAACTTAAGACCATTATTAATGCTGTGAGAAATATTTTAAAATTAGTATGTTGAAATTGGTATGATTGAATTTTACGTGTTGAGTTTAGTATTTGAAAATATGCTTATCCTACACAGATGGAAAAGGGGTATTTTTTTATGTTCGTGATGATTAGTTTTTTGAACATGATTTACATTTTACAATTTAAAAATAATTTCTAGAAAAAGTTATTGCATAATTTATTAAAGTAGAAAATTAAAAGATAAAATCATTAGAATTGGGATTCGTTCATTCAATATTCGTTTTTCCCACATTTGTTCATCCCGTTCGTTCAGACCGCGTTCATTCAACCTGAATTTATTTTATTCGATTCTGTACTGGGAAGTGTTAATCATTGAAATTACTGGTATCATAGGAATTCCGTCTTCATGAACTTTGGGAGACCATAAAGCTTAGCAGGTTGAGAACCAACCGAATACAATTTAGATTCAAGATCATTATTTAAATTACCAAAGTTAACGAGTTTCTTTAATAAGCAATAGCTATATTAAAATTTTGTCCTAAGCATATTATTAGAATGCGATTTAATGAATTTCAATTTAAATCAAAGGTAGAAAATATGTTTAGATATTATCACGCAAATGCTGCTTTAGTTAATAATCTAAATTTTGAATTTTTTAAAAACGTGTTAAAAATAAATAAAAACACATTTAATTATATTGAAAAAAATAAGAAACAAAATATTAAAGATTATTCAATTTTAAAAAACTTAAGAAAGAAAGATGTTAAAATATGTAAGTTTGATAAAGGAAATTATTTCGTTGTATTAAACAGTACTAATTATATTAATCAAGTAGAAATTGTCTTAAGTGGCCCAAAATTTATTAAAATTGATAAGTTTAGAAAAAATGGGAAATTACCACCTATCAAAGATGATGAAACTCTTTCTTGATTATTAAAGAAACTCGTCAACTTATTAATTTAAATAGTGATCTTGAATCTAAATTGCGTTCGGTTGGTTCTCAACCTGCTAAGCTTTATGGTCTCCCAAAAGTTCATGAAGACGGAATTCCTATGAGACCAATAATTTCAATGATTAACACTTCCCAGCACAGAATAGCTAAATATCTAGATTCAAAACTAAAGCCTTTACTTTCTTCTGAATTCACTTGTAGAGATAGTTTTGAGTTTGTTGAGGTAATTTCTAATCTTGACGTAAATAATAATTTATTTTCAGTTTGACGTTGTAAATTTGTTTACAAATGTTCCTTTACATGTAACTATAGACTTATGTTGTAAATTATGGAGAAATAATGTTAATGAACATCAATTAGTTGATGAGATTGCTTTTCGGGAATTGTTATATTTTGCAACATCGAATTTACGATTTTTATTTAAAAATGATTGGTATCAACAGGTTGATGGGGTAGCTATGAGTTCTCCATTAGCTCCAACTTTAGCTTCGATATTTCTTTCCAAGATTGAAGAGAAAATAGGTTTATATGATGGTTATTAAGAACACCAACATGGCTTTTCAAACTTTTATTTTCATTACAATCAGAATTGTCTTTTGGACAACTCTCAGCGAAACTCTCGTCATTCGACATCGTTCTAAATTGATAATTTTTNNNTTAATGTTTGTTAATAAACAATTATTCGAACAAATTTTCATTATTTTCTGATTTTATTTTTAAAATTCAATTTTGTAGTTTTAGTATTAATTTTTATTTACATATTAATTTTATTTAAATTTTAATATGAAGATTTGAAAAAATTTAATTTTTTTAATGTTTTTAAATATCTTATGTTGTACTTTAATATATAAATTAAAATTTAAATTATATAAATTATACTCGAATAATTATTTATCGTGAACATCTAAAATATCAATTTTCCATCTGGGTGGGAGAAACACATTTCCAAATACTAAACTCAACATATATAAAATTCAACATACCAAATTTAAAATATTCTTCACAGACAGATTTACCTTTTTTGTTTTCTTAATTTTTTTAATATTCTTCTGTTCGTCTCTTAGACCGTCTAAAACATTCCATATACTTTGAAAGTGGCATTAAAAAGTGTGTGCAAGTCATAATTTCACCTTTGACTGCATTATTTGTATGAGAAATACTATCAAAATTAGTGGTATGCTTGTTCCAGACTTAAAGGGTTAAAGAGCTTGTCCATGAGCTCTACCACTAAGCTTTCTTCCTCGAAAATACATATGTTCGAAGAATGTTTAAAGTTCATAATACCATTCGGAATCTAGTTTAGCCTCTGCTAATATATATGAGGGACTATTTTTAATATAGAAATTTCGTTCTTTTTATTTTTCATATAAAAATAAAGTAAATTCTGGACGATTGAACGTAGGATGAATGACCCAAGGGTGAACTAAATGTATAAAATGACAATCTGTTGGAATAACTGCCTAAATGATTCACTACCAAAAATCTTTTCAGGGTCAAATTACGAAAGATGTAATGACATTGCTCGCCAAGACAATTCAAACTGTCACAAAATAAGTGTGGAAAATCATATTGGGGTTCGTAATAAATGTAATTGTAGAGATTTTTCCCTTAACATTTTATACTTCATTCATTCATTCTACTTTTAATACAAAGATTAAGTCCACATTTTACAATATTATTTCAAATGTAGATAATTTATAACAAGATTCTTTAAATTTTATGAACTTCCAAGTGAATTATAATATTTATATTAAAAATATAATTTTCATTATTATGGTAAAATAAATAAAATTATTTTGTTAAAAAAGGACATTAAACATTTTTTTTTCAAATTTTCAAACTTATATCATTCTTAATTTTCATAGATTTTTGCTTAAATACTTAAACATTTTAATTCATATATTTACTTTAAATGTTTTTTTCCAAACGTTCATCTGATAAAAGAACAGGGAATGTTTGCCCATCTGAATTTGTAAATATTAACAATAGATTCTCAAATTTTTGAATATTTTTATTTATATTCAATATGGTTTGTGGACTGGCTCATCCTTTTGATATTTGTTTTATTTTTTTAATATGTATTTTATTTTTTTCGCAGTATTTCAACTAGAATTTTCCTCATTAAAAATTGATAATTTTTTTTTAAAAATTCTTTTTAAAAAAATGAAAATAGAAATGAAAATACACTTATATAAAACAATGGATTCAGATAATTTGCCAAAAAATTAAAATAACTCATTTCAATTTATATAATTAAAAAAATAGTTTTCAAAGTAGACTAAAATTATTTCACTTTCTTTGAATAATAAAAAATATTAACATATAAAGCTATAAAGTAGTATTACAATAATAATTAAAATAATTATTATAATTATTACCATTACGTAAAAATTTTGGCATGAAATTTCTGACAAAACGAACTTTAGTCAGTAAATTTTATTTAATATTAAAGAAAATTTTTTTTATAAATGTATATATTTTTTTGGTCTAATTTCAAATTTTATATATAATACAAATATAAAAATATTTGTAAAATATTTACAACAATTAAATTTATGTAATTTTCTATACGAAATCCAAAAAGGCCTGAAAACATTATCAGATAAAAATTATTTACATCATTTTATTTTATTAAATCATCAATATTAAATAAAAAATGTATTTGTTACATTATCAATTTTTTATTATTATAAAATTTTAATACTCTGTTATTCAATTTTAATCGAAAATTTATTTAAATATTTATTAAATCTATTAATTTTTAATTATTTTCAATTTTTTATACAATGATAGAAAAAATTTAATATTAGTAAATAATTAAATTGTAATTTTAAAATAATCTCAATCATTGATATATAATGAAAAAATTTCTTTGAAAATAAATTTTAAAATTATTATTTATTTTTAATTTTTATCATTTTAAATATTTATACTTAAAATGAATAAAATAATATGATACAAATAAACTTTGATAAACTGTTAGAAAAATAAGCACATAAATTCTATAAAAATGTTGTTAAATATAAATCATGTAAAAATATTTGCGAATTGTGTGATGAAACAAAAACAGTTATGGTTTTAATATAGTTGTTGTTAGAACACAAGAATAATTTATGAAGATTTATTTATATCAAAATTCAAAATTGTGAACAACACTCAATTATTAAAACAACACACTATAAATTAATTTAATATTTAATTAAGTTAATTTCGAGAGACTTCAGAAAATTCTAGAACCGATAGTTAATATTGATTTTAATAGATTATAGTATTAAGATAAATTATAATAAAGATAATTCCTCACATCCCTCCTCGTTTGAAAAGTTTTAACCATTCCACATTTCTTCTAATTCTTCTACCGTCTTCACTTTTCAGTTCGTAACTACGATTATGGACCTTATTAATAATTTTAAACGGTCCTTCATATCGGTATGCTTGTTTGGATATGTTCTGTTGCTTTACTAGAACTTTATCACCAACCTCAAAGTTTCGGTTGCCTCTATGAGCGGTGTTATGTTACTTTATCCTGATTTATACGTGCTTTCTCAATGAGATCTTTTTTTTCTTGTTTATTACTTGCGTTACACCACTGCCGATTTATTTTGAATCCAAAAATGATTTCAGCTGGACTCATCTGTATTGCTTTTTGAGTTGTCGCATTCAATTTCCGGTAGTAAATCAACCCAATTTTTTGTCGTTCTTTAACTAATGTTGCATTCATAAAGTCCCTTATGGTTCGGAATTGTCTTTCCACCAGTCCGATAGTGTTATGGTGTTAAGGACTTGTAAACTGTAATTTTATATTATACTTCTGTACCATTAATTTCATCAAGTTAGATTGAAAACTTTTACCACAATCGACGTGGATTATTCTTGGTGCACCAAACTTCAGTATCCAGTTGTTTACTATTGTTGTTACTGTAATTTCTTCATCTTGTTTTATCACTGCATTGAGTCTGATATATCGGCTAAATTGGTCTATGATTGCCAAGACATATCGTTTTCCGTATTTATTTGGTTTCATAGGGCCACAAAAGTCTACATATATCTCTTCAAAAGGATGTATACCTTGTTGTACCGTGATCGTTTCTTTTGTTCTACCTGTAAATACCTTTTGTTTTTGACAAGGTTCGCAGGTGCCTATGACATATCTTATATTCTCAGATAACCCATCCATATCATATTTATCGTTTATATAATCTGTAACCTTTTGTATCCCTGCATGACAAAATATGCGATGTATCTCTGTGATAAGTTCGATCGTTTTAGATTTTGGTATCCATATCTTATTATCTTTTGTCACCACCAATCCACAACATCAAATTTGCGAAAAAAATCTAAGCAACGAAATTAATTTAACCCAATAATTATTATTATTAATTTTTTAATTTTAATTTTTGTTTAATGGAATTAAATTTTAAACTCGGACTTCTAAGCGCTTTGAATTTTAACAAATAAAAAATGTCTCTCAAAGTTAAACTTATCGAATCACGGGCAATATTACTCCCTGAAACATCAAAATCTAATGGGTTCGCCCGAGAATTCAATTGGAAAACAAATCCGGTTCGGTACAGGTTAAAATCGATTCTACCTTTCTGTCTAATCTGATATATTAGGTTGGGGAAAAGTAATCCATTATTTTAATCTATTATTTTAATTCATTATTTATCGATCAAACAATTTGAAATTTATACTCTTTGTCAAGGTAACATTTCACAGTAATTTCACAAAAAATTTTTGCTTTTTTTTATTCAGTTCTGAGTTACAGAGTGTTAAAAATGGAAGTCATCAAAGAAAAAATTCGGTACATTTTACAGTTTTTATTTAATAAAGTCGAAAATGCAAATCAGGCGGCTGTTATTGTGAATGGTGTTTATGGTGCCAATACTGTAACAGCTAATTACACGCAATTTTGGTTTCGTCGATTCCGTGGAAGCATTTTTTATGTTAAAGATGCACCTCACACAGGCAGGCCTATCGTTGAAAATGTCGATAAAATCTCGGCAATGATCGAAGTTGACCGGCATGTTATTAGCCATAGCATTGCACAAGAGCTGAAGATTGACCACAAAATGGTTTTAAACAATTTGGGCAAAGCAGGATTCTAAAAGAAACTTGATGTTTGGGTTCCAAACTAATTAACACCAAAATACACAATGGATCGAATTTCCATCTGTGAAGCCTTAGCCAAACAAAATGAAATCGACCCATTTCTTAAACGGATGGTTACTAGGGATGAGAAATGGGTCACATACGATAATAGTGTACGAAAACGATCGTGGTCAAAGCACGGTAAAACACCTGAAAAGGTCGCCAAATAAGGACTAACGACCAAGAAGGTTCTACTGTGTATTCGGTGGGACTGAAAAGAAATCATTTATTATGAGTTGCTTCCGTATGGCCAAACACTAAATTCAGATCTGTACTGTCAAGAACTGGACCGTTTGAAGATAGCAATTGAAGAGAAACGACCAGAATTTGCCAACAAAAGAGGTGTTCTGTTCCATCACGACAACGCCAGACCACATACGTCTGTAGTGACTCGCCATAAACTCAGATAGCTTGGTTGGAAAGTTTTAATGTATCCACCATATTGTCAAAACCTGGCACCAAGCCATTAGCACCTTTTTCTCGCATTGCAAAATTTCCTGAGTGATAAGAAATTGGAATCAATAGAAGATTGTAAAAATCGATTACTACAGTTTTTCGCCAATAAGGACCAAGACTTGTACAAGAGAGGCATTATGAAGCTACCTTCAAAATGACAATTAATTATACAAAAAACGGTGCATATTTGACTCCAAGAGAACAATCCGAAACATGTTAAATGAAGTTTTGAATTTCATGCCAAAATAATAGATTTCTTTTTCCGCAACTTAATATAATACATTGTTACCACAAAACCACCTATAAAACAAAAATCATTTTTATTCAGGCTTTCGTGGAATATTAAAAAAAGAAAAAGCTGCCAAATAATACTTGTTTGACGGAACAGGCGTTTTTTGGAAATATTACCTAATATTCGATTTCGCGGCTGCAATCTGCAGTATTGACAAAGCAGCAGCTATCCTAGTGCTGCTAGAGGGCCACTTCTTCGAATTGTTAACTAGGATGTAAAGCATCAACAACAATATCCTACTGGAGGTCTTTGACTCATATATCAGAAATTTATATAGTGAATTTTGAATTGAACCTATAATGAACATCCAAACTGTGATCACTACAACTTTATAAATAAATTCAATCTCTAAAAATAATACTTTCCACGCAAAATCCCTTTAAGATTTTCTGATTAATAAAACAAATTCTCATTATATTTCGACAAGTCCTTTTTTCTCAAGGAACATGACCATAGGAACAAGTGGAACTCTCTTGCCTTCGTTCAATGTAGTTATTGAGGACAGAAAATCCTGAATATGCGTTTTCTAAGCCTCTAAACTCCAATCCTTCAAGTTGAATGTCATCCAAATCCACTAATTTTATCCAATGTTCTACATTGGTTAATTTTCTTGGTTCTCGTTAATCTCCAAGTGCCATTTTTGTTGCCCCATTTTAAATTTAGAGCCATCTTACAACAAAAGCTTGCAATTTAGCTTTATTCTCTTCCAAGGCACGAGTGTTTCCATCACACTAATATGCTCTTCTTCGATCACCTGTTTGAAAAGATTAACAAGATTTAATCAATTAGAGCCGTATTTTAACTGTTACGGAATAGTTGAGTAGCTAGAACTAGAGAATTTCTTACTTTACAACCTTTTTGAGTTAGCAATTCAGTGTTTCAAGTACTGCAAAGTTCATGTGATCACTGATGTATTTCGGACAAGAAAACTACCATACAGTCATTCTCCAGGCTCATAACAACTGTAATTGAATTTTCATTGCACCCTATTGCCCTCCTCTTGATTATCAGCTTTTTCAAGACGTTCCTAACAGGATTCTCTTTATTAACAAATCTTTGATAACTACCACACAATATTGGCAACTTATGCTTCATTTTTTGTGTCCCAGCCGCTACCGCTATGAAGCCATTTTACAACGCTACACGCCGGTCGCAGCCATCAATACACAGGGTAGTGTCTAACTAGTCGACTGGTTCACGCAAAGAAACTTTGACAGTAAGACATTCTATGCTCTTCTTCGATCACCTGTTTGAAAAGATTAACAAGATTTAATCAATTAGAGCAATATTTTAACTGTTCTGGAATAGTTGAGTAGCTCGAACTAGAGAATTCCTTACTTTACAACCTTTTTAAACATGACAAAATCGCTACGCAATCACTAAATCGACTTTGTGAGCTATTAAAAAAATCTTTCGTTCTGATGATAGAAGTTGAACAGTCGAAATAATAAACAAAAGAATAATAAATTTTGTTTTTAAATTTAGAGTAATTAAATAATTATATTTATGGCTTGTTAAACAATTATTTTTTTTTCAATTATTTTAATTACATTGAACTTTTATTAAGTGACAATTTAATAATTAATATGAAAAAAATACATATTTGTTTATTTAAAATGAATTTTAAAAATTTTATTGATAAAATATTTATTATTTGTGATATATTTGAATATTAATTTTTTTTTACAAAATATTACTCAATTCTTCCAAATTTTTTTTGATTAATGTTTTTAGTTTGTTTTAAATAAAAATAAATAAAAAGACCTAAAAACAAATAAATTTTTCATTAAAATATTGATTAATTAAATTTTTTCTTCGTTTTTTTAGAGAAAAACAAATTAAAAATAATTAATGATTTTATTTATTATTTAATAGCTTTACAGATTTGTAACTTCTTTGATTTGTAAATAGAATTTTTAATTGCTCATTTTGTTTTAATTAATGTGATATTTGATTACCTAATTTAGATTGATTTATTTTACTGAGAATATGTGGACCAATGTATTTTTTTTCTTTTTGTTGGGATTTAAATTAGAATTTTATTCTGAGATTTATTGTACATTCGAGAGAAAAAACTAATAAAATAAATATTTTATAATAATAAAATAGAGTTAATTAAATTTTTATTCTTACATTTCGTTTTTTTATTGTTAATTATTTTTATCATAAGATGAAAAGCATTATTAATAATTTAATATATTGTCAATTTTGAAAAATATAAAAAGTATTATTTTTTGTTATTATAAATAAAAATAGATTTTCTTATTTTGTGAAAAAAATAAATAAAATATTATTTTTAATAAATTTTTAAAAATATTTATTATATAAATAATTATGATAATAATTTTTAAAAGTTTCATTATTTAATACTTTTCAGTTAAAAATTATAATTTTTTATATTTTCTTCTGAGTGAATATTAAATCTGTTGATTTAAAAGTCATTTAATTTATTCCTTTAATTTTAATTACTTAATAAATAAAACTTGGCATTTTTATTTGAAATATATTTTTACTCTGGAACTTAATTTTTTTTCCAATTATGTATCTTGTATAATTTTGAAAAAATTATTCTTTTTTTCCCTTTACAAACGCAATAATTTATTCACAATCCTTACCATAAATGCCAATAAAGGTCAATAATAAATAATTAGTATTATCAGAACAAATAAATGTCACGGTGGTTGTGAAATAAAATAATTGAAAGTTTTTGTATTTTTCTAAAGGTGCAAAATGAATTTATTATGTCAATTAAATCATTATTTTATTTAATACAAAATGTTAAATATAAAATATAAATTTTACATCTTTGATAAAAAAAAATTAATTAAAAAATATTTATATTTAGAAAGATGAAAGAATTATTTATAAGTATCAAAGGAACTGAACAGCTTTGTGAGTCGGGGATTTTTCAAAATCTTGCGAGGACTTAAGATGGACAAATCGTTGACACTTTAAAGTAAAAAGAAACGTAACTGGCAAAGTTCTAGATGAAAACTATAAGTAACAAAAATTTAGTATCAAAACATTTCAAAAAACAAACAAGATACAAAATTAAAAATAAATTTCTGTTAAAAAAATTAAAAAAAATCCATTGTAATTGTTAAACAATGAACTATTTAGTAATTTAGTAAATTTAATTAATAAAGTTAGTTAAAAAACTTTTTTTAAAAAAAAATTTGCATAAATTATCAATTATCTCCAATTTTTGATTTGTTTAAAAAATGAATTATGAATTTTCGAAGTTTATTTTCGAAATATTTTCACATTTGTATTTTTTGTACACAATATTATTTTATATAAATAATGACTTAGATTTTTTTTAATATTTGAGCTTTTCATGTTATGTAAATTAAACTTAAAATGCCAGCCAATTGCCGATGATTGTCCTTGGCAAGTTTAAGGTGCCTCACCGAGTTAATGGGTTATCTAACATACGATAATAAAATAAATAAGGTAATAAGATTAATTGCGAAAGCGAATTATAGATTTTACTAAACTGTACGAATTACTAATAATTCTTAGAGCCGTATTTAAATGTTAAAGGTGATTTGATCAATCATAATTATTAAAAACACCAACATGGGTTTTCGAACATTTATTTTCATTATAATTTGAATTGTCTTTTGGACAACTCTCAGCCAAGCTTTCAGAATTAGACATCGTTTTAAATTGATAAATATTTGTTTATGTTTTTTAATAAAAAATTATTCGAACAAATTTTAATAATTTTATCTACATTTTAATTTTTTTAAAAATGATTTTATTTAAAGAAAAAACATTTTTAAATTAATCCATTTGAAAATCAGTTAAAAGTTATTTATTTTATTTAAATTTTTTATATTAAAATTTGAAACGATTTAATATTTTTTAAAGTTTTTAAAATATCTTATGCTGTACTTTAAAATGCAAATTATACTCGAATAATTATTCATCGTGAACATCCAAAATATCAATTTTCCATCTGAGTGGGAGAAACACATTTCCAAATACTAAACTCAACATACAAAATTCAACATACCAAATTTTAAAATATTCTTTACAATAATAAAGTATTTTGAAACTTAGGATATTGTGTAATCGGTTTAATATATTTTATGCCTAATTTTTTTTTCTTATAAAATTAAATATAATTTTAAGTCTGAAATGTTTTTTTAAAGATTTATAAATTACTTTTAATTTATTATTTAAAAACTGATTCACAGAATATATAATTTAATGAATCTTAGTTTCTTTCCTTTTATTTTTATCTTTTATCCTTTTATTTTTTTTATTTTTATCCCTTTATCCTTTTTATTTTTATCCTTTTATATTTATCTTTTCTAGTTCCACAACCTTCAAAAAAATTAATTAAAATTAAACTTTTTTAATCTCTTAAAAGTAACCTGAGCAAATTTATCCTGTAAAAAATATTGAATCACAAGAGTACATGATTTAATTTTAAATTATGTTAAATATATTAAACTATGAAAATAAAATAAACCAAATAAATTTCACAAGATTAAATGAAAATTATTTAATATTTTATTTTAATATTATTTGAAAATGATAACAATCAATAAATTTCATTTTTATCAATATTGAAAATTTTTAACAAAAATTTCATTTTAAATCTTTTTTCATTTTTTATAGCTTTTGAATTAATTACATTTACTTATCAAATTGAGTTTTTATATTTTGGAAATCTGCTGTTGAAGATTTCGGAAGATAAATTTAATTAATATCATTTCTTATGAACAAAATAATTTTTTTACTTTAACAAAAAATAGTTATTTTATACATAATACTTTTTATTTTGATGAAAATTTAAAGTTATAAGAAATATAAATAAATTAAGAAATGAATAATCATAATTATAATAATGAATATTATTATTGTTATTATTAATAATATTACTAATTATAATACCTTTTTTCTGTCATATAAATAATCATATGCATTATTTTATTATTTATATATAGTATATATGATATATTTATATTGGTGGCTACTTACCTAGTTTTTAGTCTTGGGGACGGTTACAATCATACACGTGACTTTATTATTAACTGTATAATTTTTATAATGATATGTATAATAATAAATTCAACAATTAAAATGCAAATTGCAATTAAAAATGCATTGCAATATCTATTCTTGCTATGAAATTATAATCCAAATAATACAATTTAAATAAAAAATTAAATCAATTATGATTTGTTAATCACCTCTTGCTGTTATAATAAAAGTTGTACGTCATTTTTGTTAATAATATGATTCATCAGCATTTGTTTATTGTCACTGTAGCGATTTCAAAAAAAATGGAGTTAAAAAATAATTTTTAATTGCAAAATTCTGTAAATTATAATTGTTCAATTGTCAAATATTTAAAATTATTATTTAAATTTTTTTTTCATAACTTAAAATCTTTATGCGTATAAATGGCCTGTGAATTTAATAATCGGTAGTTTGGATTCTGGGATTTATAAAAAAAACTTTATTTGAATGAGATCGGACATAACTGAACACAATATTATTTTTTTGATTTTTTTAAATAAACGACACTGGCGCGTCTTTTGGTTGCTAACTATTCCTTTGAAGAATATGATTCTGTAATGCAAATGAAGATCAAAATAGATGAAATGTTGAATGAGGATGTGGGAAACAATAATTTCCCGACGCATTGCATCAATGAATACGAGTGCAGTCGTCTACGTTCAGGGAACGAACATTTGAGAATTTTACTCTCGTTTCACAAGAAAGAGAGCGGGAACGAGATAAAAACAAATATATCTCCACGATTTACGATTCAATGAACAATCTGAACAATTTTCAGCATTCGATTCGAAGTCGCTGTTCGGGCTTTGCGGACGGACCGGTGAACTGCCACAGATCCACTTCTTGGTCGATTGGGCGTGATGGCTGCTCCGTGTTTGTTGCAAATCTGCCATTTCATTGTGGTCTGAATTTCGATTTTGTTTCGTCTTTTTCTCTGTTTTATGAACAGCGCTCGTCCATAAAACGCGAAACGATCGGTTGGCCCGGTTGTGCCGATGGAATATCGATTTGTTCACTCTTGTCGGTGCGACAAGCGACGAGAGCATTGTCACAGTGTGCTCCTCCCGGAAACATCGTCTCCACGATAACTGAGACTACCTCGGTATCGCCACTTTGGGTAACTGCGGTCGTTGTCTCACCCCCTTTAGTCACTATAATGATACAGAATTTTATCCTATCAAGACTTAGGCCACTTACTATTTGTCATATGAAAATTATTTGTCTTTGCTGCAATATACTGGAAACTATTTTTGGTCATTGTAATAAAGCAGAAAATATTTTGTCCTCATTGTGAGAAGTAAGAAGCAATTGGATCGAAAAAATATTATTCGAACTGTAAAAAATTAAAAGTAAACTAATAAAGTCAGTTAACGAATTTAAGAAATTTGTTATGGGTTATGAGAGAATAATGAGAGAATAATGAGAGAATAAAATAACTAAAATTACTTTAGATAACAAAATAATATTTAGCAATTAATTTAACACATAAAATGTACCAAATGGGGATATCGAAAATAACACACAATTATTAATAGATAGATGGATCAATCTTGAAATTTAAATTGTTATTATTTTAATAACTCATAACTACATCAAGTCGTTATGTGGGTAAATTTTATTTAAGAATAAATACAAATAAAATATAAGCAAAGAAATTAAACAAAATAAAATAATAATAAAACCAATAATATTGTTAAATATATAAATAGATAATAATAATGAATATCATTAGAACATACTGTTTTTGGTTATAAGTTAGTAGCTTAGTAAGATTTAAAAGTAATTTTTTATCAAAAAGTGTTTAGTATAAAGTACTAGCTTATAAAAATTAAAACAAAACTTTTGAGTTTAAAAAAAAAGGTTATTGAAAATAACATTATTTAAATTTATTCATCTTCACTAGAAAAGTTGTCATCATCCATAAAAATATCAATTAGTTTCTCCCGAATCTCTTCATTTTCGGCGTCAACCTGTTTCCTGATTATTTCCTCATCTTCATCATCTTAAAATTTTACGTCATTGAATTTTTCTTGTATTAAGTTTTCTTCATAGAGATCTATTTTAGTTTTCTTAAATCCATTTTTAATTGCTTAGTCAGGTACCATTTTCCATACATCCGATATACAATTGGAAATCTCTTCATACGAAGCTATCTTCACATTGCCGGATTTTGTATATTCTTTGTAGTCATCAACCATCCAATTTTCCCAAGAACGTCTCAAATAACCTTAGAACGATTTATATCCAATGTCCAATGGCTGTACAATTTATTTAGTCCACCGAAAATCATTTCCATTAGTTCCAGCTGCAGAAAGTTTTGCCTTGACGTCATCAGTTCTGAATCATGTAACCGAATCAAGAATCGAAAGTAAATTAAGGTGAAATATTGAGTCCATATGCTTCATTCAAACTTTTTCATTCCAAAGTTGCATCTCATTTGAAGTTATGACGGATATAGTATTGGCGGATACTATTATATTAGATTAAAAGCTACCCTTTGGTACGGTTCTATGTCGAAAATGACATAAGTTGAAAGTTTGTTACCATCTGCTGTTCAGCAAAGTACAACTGTAAATCGGCTCTTATCACTTTCTTTTGTTGTAATACGTACATCTGATGAACATTTTTCCTCAACTGTAAATCTGGATGACATATAAGATGTCACTGGAATCTCTTCCATGTTGCCAATGTGTTGCAATGAATAATCTTTCTTGTGCAGAGTTTTAAATTCATAAGATCTTCCAATTTCGATTCCCAATCATCCGATAATTTCTTGACCTACGGAGCTAACAGCTCTTAATGCAAAACGATTCCTCTTCATGAATCGATTGATAAAAAATAAAGATCCTTTGAAATCATTGATTTTCATCTTCATCACTTGCGAAAATCACTAACAAAAATATTTACCCTGGTTTTTGGTTATAATTAATAGTACCTTAGTAAAATAGAAAAGTAATTTTTTTATAAAAAAAGTGCTTAGTAAAATGTATTACCTTAGTAAAAAGTACTTGTTTGATAAAAATAAAACAAAATTTTTGAGTTTAAAACTTTACTAAGCTGCTAGCTCAGTATCGAGTACTAGCTTATAACCATAAAACATGCTAATATATAAATATTAAATTATGAATAAAATATAAATATATGAAATTTTTATAAAATAAATATATTAGGGGTACCCAAATGTTATGTCGTTTTTTTTATATATTTTTCTAAATCGTTTAACTGCCGCCTACATTATTTTGACTCTACCATTTTTATTTATTAATTTCAGTTAGTGTATTAACTTTGATTTGTGCCTATTTTTAGATTAAATGTCATATGATTTTATTGATGAAATAGACAAATTGGATGAGTCACATTTGCGTCATTGTATACTTTTTCAATTTGACGTCGGTTTAAAGGCAACAGAGGCCACCTATGGCATAAATAAAGTATATCCGAAATCTCTGAGTGTGCGCAAATGTCAGCGATGGTTTGCCAAATTCAAGGGAGGCAAGAAAGATTTAGAAG
>MQRK01194420.1:36659-56322 GCA_001938485.1 Girardia tigrina | reverse complement strand
CGATACACCTACTATTTGATTCCACCTACTATTTTAATAGTAGGTGGAAAATTTTTTGAAAACTTCATTACACCTACTATTTCATGTCCACCTACTATTTGATGTTATCCGTTATTAAGTAGCATTATTTTAATAATTAAATATTCAATTAAAATCGCGGATTAAAAGTAAAATCAGAATTTTTATTGTATATTTTTGAGGGAAAAATATTTGTGGTGAAAGTATTTTCAATATTTTTCTGGTTACTTGATTTTTGTGAATAAATTAAAAAATTAATGGCATTTTTTATAAAAAAAAAGATTCGCCATTTCGAAATAAATTTTTTATGATAATATATTTTGCCGGTTTACCGTTATCTTCAGATCACTCATTTTTAGCTTTTTAATGGCTTATATATATATGGAATTGACGATTATGCAATCTGTTGCGTATAATATATCAAAAACTCTTAAAAAATTGGTTGAGAGTGCCATTTTAATATTTATTTTAGGATCAAGAAACCTTATTAACAAAGCTAGACACAACACTCTTCTAAAAGTTTTTAAAATGTTTGCCCAGAATTTTGAAAATAATTTTACTCAAGTCACATTCCCAAGTTTCCCTTTGTTCATCATTATTAGTCTTTCTTATGTTAAAGCATTTTCTTGCACTCGTTTGCAGAGATGACGGGCAGTCTCTCCGATGTATGTGGCATTGCACCCATTACACGTATACTGATAAACCATATCAGAACAAACTCAAAGGAGTAGATGATTTTTTCTTGATTTTTACCCTTTAACACCAGGACACTAAAAATATCATTTTCATTGATGTTGAAATTTTTCTGTAACCTATATGTTACCGGTTTCAAAGAAAAAAAGATTTTCAAAGAAATTTTTATTATTTAAAATATGAAAAAAACTATGGATAGAATGAATTTCCATCCGTTGAAAAAATCAGAAAATTTATTTATTATAAAATAATAACTAACTCATAACTAATTCAATAATATCTAGAAATTTAATTTTTTAATATAATTATTCTCTTTCTGAAACAATTTCTTATACATTTTATTTTTATGACGACCTTTATTGAGGTTTTTAAAAAAAAATCAACAGCATCAATTGCTTCTTGGTGAGTAAAAAACTTGTTTTCAGGTTTAGAAATAGATCGTCGTCAGATAAAGCAAAATCTGTTGAATACAGTTTGTATTAGATCCTTGACATTTGGATCTGTCATAGGTTTATCGTTCGAGGTTTGATCTTCTGTACTTTCGCTTCTTCAAATACCATCAGGCATTGTCTACATGCATCATACGTGTTTCACCATACTAAATCTTCATTCGAATGTTCGATTCTATTCCGGTATTCTAGTTGTATATCTAAACTTAATAAGTTGTTTAACTGTGTCTGAAATGGCGCGGTTATTAATTTTCTTTGTTTTCCACATTAATGTAATCGCTTTGTAGTCTGTTCTCAGCCTAAATCCTTTTTCATAAAAATAATGATTTAAATGTTGACAAAATGAATATATTCCCAACAATTCTTTCCTCATTATGGTCTTGAAACATATCATAAGATAACTGTAATCAATTGATATCTTTCATTACCCTATATAAATTTCATAAATTAATAAAAATATATAATTATTTAAACTTTTAAACCTCGTAAAAAAAGACACTGAGTATCTTGTTTACATGAATTTACAGTTTGTTTTGCAGAGCTTTAATATTAGTACTCTATCTTAATTATTTTTATAATTTAAAATTTCCTCAAATTATTTTAAGGAATCTTAGTTCTACATAAACAGAAATTAGAAGGAAAACCTCAATAAAATTTATGAAGTCTTAAAAGAGAAGTTTATAGACTGTATTATAGAATTAATGTGGAATTAAATTTGTTTTAATGTAATGAAGCACTTTCTACTTCCCACAAACTTAATTTCAGAAATCCATGAATAAATTATGTTTGGTGATTTGTTTTCTTTTTATTTATTTAGAAATTAAAAGAAAAGAATACTGCCGACTCCTCAAATTAAAAAAATGATTGGTTTCTGTGGTGTCTTCTTGTTGACACATTTATTATTTTTATAAATAAATAATATTATATATTTTTTTACTAGCACCAGTTCTATCCCTATGACCAGTACCGTTTGAGGAGCAATTCTTTAATCTGTTATCACCACACATTTTACCCCGAAAACTTATAAATAAAAATAAATATAATAATAATAGTTCTTATTTACTAAATTATTAAAATATTAATATATTAAAAAATCTTTTAGGATAATATATTTCTACGGTTTAACCAAAAAAAAACAAAAATGAAAAAATTAATAGTTTAAACATTGAAAACTGCTTTACACCTTGGTAAACTCTAAGCTTACCTTACTCCGAGGCAGCGGCGTAGCCAGGATTGCAGAGGGGGGTGGAAAAAAATTCCTGAAAGATCTAGCAATCTTAAATATAATTGGGGTGGCTAATTAGGTTTTAATTTTTTCAGGGGTGGGGGTGTCTCCCGATTTTAACCCTCTAAACTTAAACGATCCTTAAGCTCCTTAAACGTTCCTCGGACCTCCTTTTTTCTCCCCGATTAAAATCCAATCAAGGGTTTCTATATTAATCTTTGTTTTTAGCCTTGCTAGTAGGGCCGAAAACGTGGATTAAAATGGGAACGCCCAATTGGATTTTAATTTGGGGAAAACGAGAGGTCCCGTTCCTCTAAGTTTTGTTTTTCGTAATAATTTTTTTAAACAATTTTTAGGGCATTTTATCATTGGGTGGAAATCCAGCCAATCATCTCCCCCTTGCTACGCGCCTGCTCCGAGGGTTTTAAACACCTCAAGAATTCGATCTTGAAATCAACAGATAACATTTTAAATTTAAAAATTATCTCTCAATCATTTAAAGTTGAGAATATATATTGCAATAAATCACATACTCCTTTAGGATTGTGTTCGGACATTGTTTATCAATATATATGTAATGGGTGCAATGCCACATACATCGGAGAGACTGCCCGTCATCTCTACAAACGAGTCCAAGAACACAGTCAAAAATGGGGAAAGAGTAATATTGCTGAGCATAAAAAAACGTGTAAATGTAATATGAGCATAAATGATTTTAAGATTTTGTGCAAGCATTTTAAAAATTATTGGGAGAGAGTGTAATGTGAAGCATTGTTGATAAGATCATGTACTCCAAGAATCAATGTTCAAACAGCACTCTCAACTAATTTGTTAAGAGTTTTCGATTAAACTTACGTTAGTGATTGTATAATCATTCATTTCTTATATAAAAGCAATAAAAAAGAACATAATCAGTGATCTGATGATGACGGTTAAACCGTCGAAATATTTTATCCTAAAATATATTTTTAAATGGTGTTTATTTGTTTATAATAAAAAATTGCCATCTTTTTTCAAGTTTATTAAAAAATCAATTGTAATTTTAAAGGATAATTAAAAAAACTACAATAATAAATAGACATTTTATATCTTGCTTACATATTATTTTTAAGGTATCACGACAAAACACAGCCAACAAATACATCGAATTTAATAATTAAATTAATATTATTAAAATAAATATTATTAATTGAAAATGTTTCAAAAAAGAGATTAAAAAACCCTATAAATAAGCGGAAAATGTCTGGATGTCTAAAAAAAATTCAATGTATATTTGTGGTAAAAAACTAAAGTAAAAAATTTAAATGGAGCCAAATCCGTTTTATAAATAGAATGTTAATATTTTGTTTTTAAGAAAATATTTTTAAAAATTCAAAATATTTTTAAATAATAAAAAATTATATAAATATATTATTTTATTCTACGTTTTGGAATTATTTTTATAATAATATTAAAAAATTTTTTAATAGTTATTCAATTTTGTACTATTTTTTGAAACTTAAGTATTAATTTTTTAACACTAAAAAATTAAAAATAAAGACAATATTTTGTATAAGAAGATCAGTATTAGATTATTTTTTGATTTTACTTTAAGTGGTAGACGTTTTTTGTTAACAAGAATGTCAGGAGAAGATT
Source organism: Girardia tigrina (assembly GCA_001938485.1). NCBI lineage: Eukaryota > Metazoa > Platyhelminthes > Tricladida > Dugesiidae > Girardia > Girardia tigrina. The sequence goes on along the minus strand of MQRK01194420.1, from coordinate 52,302 downwards.
CATTCCGAAAATAAAATACTCCAAATTTGTTAAAATTTAAATTTTTTGATTGTGTTTGCCGATTTAACATTTAATTTGTTTTGAAATTCCCTAAATAATAATTGAATATATAAAATTTTTATTATGAACACTAGTATATCAAAAAAATTGAGATTTTCCTTTTCTTGAATCTTATAAATAAATAATTCAATTTAAAATAAGTAAAAAAATATTATGACTAAATAACCAAAAACAATTAACTGAAAAATATTACAAAAGATCAAATATCACTAATAAAAAGGAGAAGAATCAAATTCGTTATATTTACAAAAGTAGCTAATTTAGTTGACTGATGATGCTAAGTACTTTAAAGAGCTTCCTAAGCTCATATAATAACTCCACACAAAATAATGATAACAAATTTTAAATAAATAATTTTAATTAATCAATTTAACCAGTAACACCGATAAAACAAAAAAATGGAAAGGAGTAAAGTTGAAGGAATCAACCAATATATACAAAATACATAATAAATATCCAGTAAATAAAACAACTCGTCTGTGGTTCAAGAGTGGTAATGAGAGTATTGAGTAGGCTGAAATAGTTTTTTGATATTCGGAAATATATTAAAATAAATTACATTGATGAATGCCAGTTTCATATTAAAATTTAAAATTGAATTGTATAATTTTGTAACTTCTGAAATCTACACATAATGTAATATACTTTTATTAATCGCTATAAGGATTTTTTTGGTTCGGGGACACTTAATCTGGAAATATTTAATACGTGTACAGTTTATTCCTGACATTTAATCTGAAGACATTTAATCTTAATGACATTTAATAATAACAAAAATACCAAGCCTCCAAAAATATTATTATTAATTAAACGTTAACTTTCAGGAGTGTGACATGTGAGCCATGGTACATGAAAACACAAGTACCTTAACCCGATTATAGGCGGTGACCTAACTTAAGGGGGTCTTTTACACCGAATACTCAAAAATGTTGTAAACGAGAAAATTAATTAAAAAAAATTAATTAAAAAATTAATTAATTAAAAAAATTAAAATTAATTAATTAAAACAATTTTCAATTTTCAAAGATTTGTGATTATTAAGAACACAAATTTAATTTTAAATACACTGATTGATATCACAACTTGAATTTTAACTATGGCAATTCTCCACAAAACTTGCGTAGCTAGTCATCGTTCCTGATTGATAAATTTATAATTATATTTTTTAACGTCTTATGATTTAAATAAATTTAATTTTAAAGTTGGTTATTTAAATTTTAAAATTCATTAAATAATTCGTATACTCTGAAAATTTATAACTCCTATTTTTTGCATTAAAATTTAAGATGGTGTCTTATAAGCAGAGGGGTTTTTTAAGGCAGATTTCAAGGTATGTATCATAAGTATAAATAAATATATTATTTAATTAAAAATTCAAAAATGAGTTATGACCCATGTGTATCTCTACAAATTTCAATCATTTTTATATTATAATTATAAATAATATAATAATAAAAATATAGTACAATAAACTATATGTTAAAATGAAGTAACTACAATTCTAATCATTATTCTAAACTATAAAAACTCAAAAAGCATTAAAACTATTTAAATTAATATAAAAAAGACATATTCATTATTTTTCTCATTAAAATGTACATAAAATCGGCATAAATATTTAATTAAAATTTTTACATAAATTAATAAAAGAGAAACTTGTAATACTTCTGCAGGCACTATTAAAAAGATTGTGTATTTCATTAATGTTTCTTTCATAATCCTTTTTTAACAAATATAAGTAAAATATTAAGAAATTATTTAAATAGACAAATTTTAATAGAAATAAAACAATTGTTTTAATAATTTAGAAAATTACAAGTTCGTATTTAATAATGCAATTGTATTATTTCTTTTGTAAATCCAAATAGTATTTTTCAAAATAATGAATTGTATTGTTTGAATTTGTTATATTTAATAATCTATTTTATAAAACAAAAACACAAAGAAATAATATAAATGACAAGAAATTTTCTCAAAGAGATATTTCAAAAGAAAGAAATATAAATTCAAAATTGCGATCTTTAGAAAATCTTTTTGCTTTTATTGGAAAATATAATCAAATATTTATCTATAAAATATCAAAAATTATTTGCCTGAGATACTGAAAAAAAAAAAAAATATATCAGTTATAAACTGTAAATTTTATATAAATACTCTCGGGATCATATTCTTCCTTGCACGTTAGCAGAATGTGCCCCTAAATGGATATATTCTAATTCTAAATAATAATTCATTCTATTGTAAAAACGAAAAAAGGAAATATCAAATTGATTGCGAGGAGAAAAGCAAGAAGAAAACAGATTAGTAATTTGTAAAAAACTTTTTGGGGGCACATAGTAACAGAAGGATGAAATGTGAGTTTATTATAAAACATTAATAACAATAAGCAATGCTTGAATTCTGGTTAACATGAAACTCAAAATGTTAAAAAAAGAGAGTCTATAAAGAAGATAATAGTTTTTGAAAATGTTGATAGTGATATTTACTACAATTTTTTAAACCTTCTCAACGTGTTTTATAAGATTTTTAATGTAGCCTAAAAGACTTGTAAACGTAAAAACAAAGAAAAACAATGTTAAATGTCATGTCTTAATCAATAGTAACATTTTAAAATGAAAAAAAATCACAAATTTTTTTAAAAACCTTGATTTTGTAAAATATCTTGATTATCAGTGAGATGATTATCAATGGAAACTAATGGTGCATTTTCTGAAAAGGGGATTTAATAAGATACAGTAGTTATGTTTTGATGAGGGGTATCAGAGCACTGGGGTCCATAGCAGCGCCCTTCCACAGGATAATGTTGCAGTGAGCCGGCTCAACTCTATAAGCGATTTGAGGGAATATTCTGAATTTTGTAAGTTTGTTGTTTGTATGCTGTTTAGACTTTTGACTCTTCTACTCAGATCGGATTGATATGTTATTGATTGATTATTTGAATTTAATGCAATTAATTTAATGAGATTAATATTTAAATACTAATTAATTAAAATTTTTATAATTATAAATTTTAATAATATTTTTAGTAAACTATTTAACTTGTTGAATTTAATATATTTTAAAAACTAATGTTAGGCTTAGATGAGTGCAAAAGTGGTAGCACTCTTCAGAGTAAAAGGGTGCAAGGTCTGATCCGAATAATTATAGAGGGATCCTCTTGGAAGTCACCGGCAAAGTTTTTGCACGAATAATTGTAAATAGAATTGCGCCGTTGATGAAAGAAAGGTTAGACCCTTGGCAGTTTGGTTTTCGGCCGAAAAGAGGTTCTATGCAAGCTATAAATATACTCAGTTGGATACAGAAAGAAGTTCGATATAAGTATCAGAAGGTATTTGTGATATTCATTGATTTGGAAAAGGCATTCGATAGTGTCCCATGTGAAGTTCTGTGGGACTGCCTGAAAAGATTCGGCTTGGCCGACAAGATTCTCTACCTGATCGAGGAAATCCATGCCTCTATAGGGGATTGTGAGTTTCTCACGGAAAGATGTGTCAGACAGGGATGTGTGATGGGACCTTGTCTTTTTAACTTGGTCTTCGATGAAGTTATCAAAACGGCGATACTGAAAGAATTCGGGGGATGAATTACCCTGATCGACGAGCATGCTGACGAATATCAAGTCAATAGATTTGCTTATGCGGATGAGCTATGAATCCTAGACTCTGATATTGATCGTGATTGTCAAAAATTGAATATATTTCGAAGCATATTTTCAGAATTCGGGTTGACTATTAGTGCATCTAAGACTAAAGTCATGTGCCTAACTGATGACTCGGGAACTTTGAATATCACAAGTGTTGTGTGGTGACAAATTCATAGAATGGGTTGGGCGAGTTCTGTTACCTCGAAAGTATATTGACCACATGTGGTAGCTGCAGTCGAGATATCGGTCAGCGGTTGCCTTGTAGAATACAGGCCTTTTTCTTCTTCGGAGATATCAAAGATGCCTGCGGAGGCATCCAGCACAACTTACTCTTCAGAATAATGCATCATTTAGGTATCGAACCGAAGCTTCTAAACCTCCTGAGAAGATTCTACAAAGGCAACACTACCGATGTACAAATCGAAGGCAGAAACATTGGCACTATAAAGATCAATAAAGGATCAAACAAGAATTCGCGTTATCATCACATCTCTTTTGCATTTACATAAACGCAAACAATCAACATAACCTACAGAGCATGATAAATGTTACATCCTCACTTGCTGAGAAACCAGATCTCCACCTCCAACCAGCTAAATGTGAATTCTTAACTGTACCGGCAATCAGCAAAAATCGCCACAACAAATTCTCCATTAACGGCTCCCCCGATTCCATTTGTCAACAACAAAAATCCGATCAAATTCCTTGGATCCCCAGTCAACCACAATCAATACATGAATCCGAGATCCAAATTCGATGAAATGCTCGACTGTCTAAAGAAAGTCGAAAAATCCGACCTACATTCCAGACAGAAATTCATCGCATACAAACTTTTCTTACACACCAAACTACCTTTCCACCTCTGGTCTAACAAAATCTCAATGAAAAATTTCTCCAGCAACAAAGACTAAGCCCTCGCCTTCGACATCAGAATTAGAACGCAAGTACAGAAATTTATGAAAATTCCTCTCAACACCAGCGACCACTTCTTTTACACCACAACAGCCGAAGTAGAAGCTGGACTCAAAAGAATAGAAGATGAATATGCAGTCCAATCAATCATGTACATTTATCGTCTCGCCAACTCTAAAGACCCTAAACTAAAAGAAGCTGTTTTTGCCAACTTCTGCAAATTCTACTCATATCATGACCAACCAACCGACATTCCAAACATCTTCCTCAATCTAAATAGTAACGAACCAAAATCATACAACAAAGCGACATGCCAATGGTCCAAATTCACTATCGCCAGAAGCATGTTGAAAAAGTAACTAAATATCGACGTAAAACTCAACTGGGTAGCTGGCAGCAATAGATTGAACCTATCCATCCTTTTGGCAAAAAAACAGCTTTCGTCAACGCCTCCAACGAAGCTGCAATCTCCTCTATCTAGTTCAACTACATAAACCAAGCCCACAGACTCATATTACTTCAAGATAAGAGACTAACAGACACCTTCGACGTATGCATCAGCAACGAAAACCTAAACAAGTCAATCATGAGAGGATGGATCACTTTGAAGGCTGGTACTTAATCCTCAAAGCCCGACTAGATCTCCTCTCTTGCAATTACCACAGCCACCTTTTCTACACAAAAATCACCAACCTCTGCAGAAAATGTGGAAAGCACCCAGAAACCTCCAGCCAAATAATCAATGGATGTAACCAGTCCATCGATTTCGCCAGGTCCAAACATAACAAGATTAAATACGACCTAGCTAAGTTCTTACGCAAAAGATTCGGCGACGACACCGTCTTCACCAAAAGATCACACACCCTCCCGGACGGCAAATGGAAAATCATGGACATCTACGTCAACCTTGGACCCAACGCATGGATAATCGAAGTAGAAATCCCCTGGGACGCAGACACAAGAGCCTGCGACCACTACCTTGATGTTTAAATGGATCTCCTAGAACGTCATCACAATAGGGACGAAGTCACAATTTTCCTGTTCGTCATAGGAAGTCTAGGAAGATGGCATACAAACAACAATTCCCTCCTTCACGCCATTGGATGGAATGACGATTAAGTTAAAACATACGCCACAAGAGTCGCAAAACGAAACATTGAAATATGCGCCACGAACTTCAGCCTACACCTTCTATACATTTCCAATGAGGAAATCATCATAGACGGCACTGCTTAACAACACGCAGTCAAAAACCCCTAGTTCCACCCTGCAAGAGAGTGTAACTCTTCGCCGTGACGAAGTGAAGGCAGAGGCACAAGCCACTAGTCAGTTATCGAGTCATCTTCATGCAAATGTCGATGCTTTGCATTAGATATATCTACACCTAAGCGGTGCGATTAAATTAAATTAAATATATTAATTGTGATTTTTTAGTGCATCAGTGATTGTTTTTTTAAGAATATTTTGAAGGAATTAAAAATAAAACTTTGATTTATCGTGTTATTAACAAAATTTATTTGTAAAAAGATAAATTTCATGATCAAAAAATCGGCAAAGAGTAACTAAATCGGCATTGAATATGGTTTCATAAGACAGCACGAACAAACTAGACACGATTACAACAATATCGATGCTTGAGTCCATCGCGAGTGGCAGGTATATCAAATGTGTCGATCAGTCGATTCGCAAAAGAACTCAAATAATGATGAGGACTCAAGCGGAGGGTGAAGGCACGGTCGAGGAATAATATTTATTAACAGACCATTGATTGACTATGGAAAAAAACACCCAAGCTTAGAAATCCACAAATATACGATTTTGAAGTTCTCCCGTGCCTTTAAACAAAACTAAGGATTATTAATTGTTAGTTTTCCTTATCACGGTAATTATAAAATAAATTATTATAATTGGTTTTGAATTTTATTTTTCATCATAGAAATCTTAAATCAAATGAGGAATCAATAAATGTTTTCAGGAATGTGAGGAATATTTTAAATTTGGTATGTTGAAATTGGTTTGTTGAATTTTGTATGTTGAGTTTAGTATTTGGAAATGTGTTTCTCCCACCCAGATGGAAAATTGATATTTTAGATGTTCGCAATAAATAATTATTCGAGTATAATTTATATAATTTAAATTTTAATTTATATTTTAAAGTACAACATAAGATATTTAAAAACATTAAAAATATTAAATCTTTTCAAATCTTCATATTAAAATTTAAATAAAATAAATAGTTTTAACTAAGTTTTGAATTAATTAAATATTATTTCTTTACATAAAATAATTCTTAAATAAAATTAATATGTAAATAAAAATTAATACTAAAACTACAAAATTGAATTTTAAAAATAAAATCAGAAAATAATGAAAAATTTGTTCGAATAATTGTTTATTAAAAAACATTAATAAAAAATTATCAATTTAGAACGATGTCGAAAGACGAGAGTTTCGCTGAGAGTTGTCCAAAAGACAATTCAGATTGTAATGAAAATAAAAGTTTGAAAAGCCATGTTGGTGTTCTTAATAAGGAATATTTGAAATTATTACAATAATAATGTTTCAAATAATTAAAAAGACCAAGCAAAGTCAAACAATTAACTTATAAAATATTTATTATGAAAGACATTTAATTTTGATGTTATAACCGTCATCGTCAAATCATCAAAAAAGAATTTTCATATTCCAAAAATCAAACCCAATTAAGTTATACAAGTTTGTCATCCATGGAATCAAGGTAAAAAGAGGGAAAATGAAAGAGGGAGAGACAGTCAAAGTATTATTTAACAAATATAAATTATTTCAGCTTACGTTATGTTAGCAAATGACTTAGATAAGACAAAACGATTTGCTAAATTTTCGGGATTATTTTTTTAGGATTAGTTTATTTAAAAGTTTTGGATTGACAATTGCAATGGGGATTGAAAATCTGAAATTCCAAAATTTATATTTAAAATAGGGATTTTTGGATTATTGATAGCCAAATTAAACTTTTTCAGATCCTCTTGATAACCAAAGATTTTATATATTTTTTATTACAATGATTTTTAATCCTTATTAGCTATATAATAATTAATTTCTTTTTAATCTTTAACTTTATTCACTTTGTTAAAATTCATATTTTTCTCTTTAGAACTCTAAAAATAAAAAAAATTAAAAATAAATTTTGCTTTACTATAAATTAAATTTTTGAAATTTATTAAATAAAAGTTTGTAAAATAAAAGTTATTGAAATATTTCTTAGGTAAAACTTTGAATGAAACTATTGATTCGATCAAGTTTAAATTTGTAAAATAAAAATCATTAAGTTAATCTTTTAAATAAAAATGTTTTGAAGGGATCTGGAAAATTTTCCCCCCACAATTTGTCACTTTAATCATTTCGGGTTTAAATTTTTTATCACAAAAAATACTGTTTTCTGTATTTTTTTTCAATCTTAATCTTTAGTTGTACCCTTCCATAATTGTCAAGTCTCGAGTCGTTAAAACAATCTATACGCCTTTTTGTTTCTTTTATCTTGATATTTACCCTATTTCTCAGTACTTCTGATTTATTTTCGTTGACTCGTGCTCCCGTGCCTAATAGACATAGTACATTCATATTCTTTATTTGGAATTCTATACTTGGTCTCTCTTCCTATTCTCCGGATTCTACTTTAAAGATAAATATCTCCATTATGCCTGAGTATTCCGCCTGACCCTCAGGTCATCCCGAGAATCGGACTGAGGTAGTTTCATCGCGCAGCGGTTCATTCTCAATGTCGGTATTCTGGGCCCATTGATTGTAATGAAGAATTGATTTTAATAAAGATGATAATTCTTTTTTTTTCGATTAAAACTTTTAAGGATTTCAAATCGATGTTTTCAATATAAAATAACGTCTCTATCAATTCAAATCTTTCGAGTTAAATTCTTCGAAATTTTTTCGATAAATTTTCTTTATTTCTTAATTTAGAAATCTTTAATTCGTTTTTTAATTTTACATTTATTTTTTATTTAACACTTTCCAGCCCAAATTATTATTCTTGAATGTTGATTTAAATATTACAATGTTGATATAAATTACTAAGAAACAAGTGAAAATCGCGCTTTTTTACATTCTAATATATATGTAGTGTCATCTATTAGACTTTTTAGAAACTATTACTATGTGTAAAATTTAAATTGGGTAAAAGAGATAACTGTAATTTAATTTTTCAAATATGTTGCCATATGGCAATTGTTGGGTTCTTGATCAATATTAGAATTCATTAACACCAAAAATTTATTAATAACACAATTAACAATTATTCAAACAATTTTTAGTTAACAATTTTTGTTGTAATAAAAATTGTTGTTTTTAATAAAAAAAATTTGTAGAGGAACTTTTCTATCGTTTTCTTTATGACCAGATTCTTATATAAAATTATGAAATTATAAATATAAATAACTGATAAGTGATTTAAAATTTAATTCTATTTATTTGAAAATTTACATTCCTTATTTTTAAATTAAAACCAACAAAATTTTGTTGTCATATTTTTACTAAATAAACTTTAATGATTTTTTATTATTTTAGAATTAGTTTAATGTTATTACTCTTTTTTTTGTGAAACATTTGTAATTAATAAAGATTTTAACATTTTATTTTTTTCAATATTAAAAATTTTATTATTAATATTTAAAAACATTTTTATCTACAATTATTTTAAATACCATACAATTTAAATACCAAAAAATAATTTATAGTATTTTACAGTAATTTACAAATTTTATTATTATTACGATACGTTAATGATAAAATACTTAAATAAATTTTTTTTACAAAACTATTTAGAATATCTTTTAAAATTATTACAACTTATTTTATCCTTGTATTTATATATATATTTTTTTGATTTAAAATTTGATTTTAAATATTTACTTATTTCAAATATTATTTATAAAAATTATTTATTCAAAAATTTAAAGAATGAGCTTTTCACATGAATCCTTCACAGCAACAATGGGTTGGAAAGGGTTAAATTATATTAAGCTACTTATTAAATTTAATATTATAGAAATGTTTATTATTTGAAATCTTACGATCAAACTAAAAGTGTTACAGTATCGTCTTTGTGCTCTTGAGGAATTGATGGACTCCAGGAATGCGCACGAACTTTGTTGCGAAAATACAAAGTAAAGTTGTTGGTGATATTTACATGGCTGACATGGAGATTTAATAAAAATACTGTTGTATATTTTTTAAATATATCATGGAATTATTGTTTTTAGTTGAAAATTAAAATTTTTACTATTTTCACTTTAAATTAAATTTTTAATTAATAATATTGAAATAAATTATTTTTGTTCTATTTGCACTTCATTAAATTACAAAAAATGATAATAATTTGTTTTGAAAATTATCTTTCTAATATTTACACATTTATCAACTCATTTAAGATGATTTAATTTTTGACTTAAATAATTTATTTTGCAAATTTTTTAAACGGTGTTTAAAGAAAATATTTCCATTTTCTAATTTGTGTTTTTGTAGATTTTATATTTAATTAAAACATAATTACAATATAAATTAAACAGAAATTTGTGTAATCATATTTATTATTTATAATTAATAAAATAATGCAATTTTCTATCATTTTTATTTTTTTTATTTCAATAAGTATTTATATTTATTTATTTTAAAAATAATTTGTATTAGGTGTACAACTAATTAATTTCGTATTTTTTTCACTTTTATACTTAAATAAATGGTTTTTTAACAAAAAAATACGAAACTAATTAGTTGTACACCCAATAAATGAATCGCAAAACTTGAAAATGATTTTTTAATTTCTTAAATTTCTGTAATTTTTTGATATGTTTTAGAAAATTAATTAAATTTGTTTTAAAAAACGAAAAAAAAATTCAATAAAATATAATTATTTTTTCTTTTTTTTTCTACGCAGTTAATTTTAAATTGTTGTAACAAAATTCCAAATAAAAACGATTTTTAAAATTTGAGTTCGGCCGGCTTTTATTATTTTTAGTATTGAATAAAATCTGGTTTAAAGAGTTAACATGTCTGAAAATGATTTATGATTTTCAATTTTTTTTTCAAATTCTCAAAGGAAATAAATTATTCATTGAAAACAAAAAAAATCCAAATATAAATAAATATAATAAAATAATAAATTTTCATTTGTATTTGTGACATAAAAACAGAACATTAAATATTTTCTAAGTGGTCAAACATCAATTTCATAAGGGAAAAAAACGAATACTCTTTATTTTTTTTGATTGCTTTTGTTAATTAGATTAGAGACCCAGCGATTAGATTTAAACCGGGTAATTATCCCATACGATTTTATCATCAAACGGGTCGTGATTTATGAAGACCGGGTTAATATAAATTAGAATATCATATTGGTACTTGTTCAAATTATCTCTGATGGAATGGAAATTCTAATTAAAAATTAAAAAAATATTTTCTTTTCTTTAATTCAAAAGAATAAATAATTATTTATTTTTGTTATTGTTTATTCTCTGTGTATTGTGGTTTTTTTCCTTGTTGATTTAACGATGTCTTTATCCTGCACTTTATCTTGAATATTTTGAATCACTTTCTTTTTGTCAAAAGCTTTGATCTCATAAAACTCGTCTATGTGACCCATTCAGATCCCCGCGTCTGTGTTTTATTCCATTCATCCGTTTATACTCTTATCCACAATATTCCTTTTGCAAATTATAAAAATATCGATAAAAAACACTATGATTGTTCACTTTTTTCAGCTAAATCTTTTTTATAGATTTAAATAGATGTTAAATCTAAATAAAACATATAAAAAAATGGGTTCCTCAACTTTGATTTGATTAAATTTCAACTGGAAAATATATTTTCGAGGTGTATTTACAACCTTATTTCTTAATTTTAATCAAGTTTCTTAATTTTTTTTAAATTAAAATATTAAATTAAATTATATATCAATAATTAGATATGAAAAATTCAAATGTCTAAAATAACGAGTTACTACTTCCTGAAAAAAAAACAGGGCTGCGGAGTCGGACTAAAACTGCTCCACTCCAACTCCTGTATTTTTAAAATGTCCGACTCAAACTTCGATTCAGCCTTCGACTCCAACTGCAACTACGACTCCTTTTTAGGTCAATTTATAATATTTTTTATTATTTTGTTCGGAGTCGAGTTTCACTACTCAAACTTAGACTCCAACTCTGACTTCAACTGAACCTTCGACTCCAACGTCCACAAAAATCCGTAAACTCCGACTCCGACTCCGCAGCCCTGAAAAAAACCAATTTAACGCAATTACAATTTTTAAATAGAAAGAAAATACAAATTTTTAGTTGTGTTTGTAACATCAATTTAAGTTACATTTAAATGTGGCTTTCATAGTTGAAAGTGAATGTAATATAATCAGTCATTTATTTATAGTAATTCTTTATAAGTCATTTAATATAATCGGTCTTTTTGTGTGATTATGAAGAATCTGAATACATATGAAAAAAGTTGGACGATTTATTGTAAACTATTGTAGAATGATCTAACTAACACTTTATTGATAATGATGAATATAAGAATAATATTAACAATAAATATTGTTCCGCCTACTCATGAAGTTTTCTCGAAGACCGGACGGTGGTAGTAGAGGTGCGCAGTAGAAATAATAAGATCCCAGAGCTTGCAAAACAGTTAAATGTTATTCAAGCAGCCATAAGTAAACGTCTACATGCTATGAAAATGATTCAAAAAGAAGGAAAATGGATACCACATGAATTGAATCAAGCCAACATTGAAAGTCGATTACTGATATTCAATTCATTGCTTACAAGACAACGAAGATGGTCGTTTTTGCATATTATGGTGACTGGAGATGAAAAATGGATTTATTATGTTAACTCTAAAAGCAAGAAATCGTGGGTTCATCCCGGCGAACCGTCCACGTCAACAGTAAAAAGAAACATTCATGGAAGCAAGGTTATGTTGTGCATTTGGTGGGATCAGAAAGGTATACTGTACTATGAGCTGCTGAATTCGAATGAAACTGTTAATGCAGAACGTTACCAACAACAGTTAATGAAATTGAACGATGCATTGAAGGAAAAACGTACTATTCCATCTAACAAACAGCACACAGTGATTTTGCTCCATGAAAATGCTCGGCCACATGTCGCGAAACAAGTAGAAAACACGTTGGAAGCACTTAAATGGGAAATTCTACCGCGTGCTGCCTATTTACCAGATTGTGCCCCATCAGATTATCATCTGTTCCGATCAATGCAGAGCGCTCTTCGGGACCAGCACTTCAGAAACCAGTAACATATAAAAAAATGGCTAAAACAATGGATCGCATCAAAAGACCAAAACTTTTTTTTCGATGGAATTCATAATTTGCCTGAAAGATGGTCGAAAGTCATAATTAACGATGGAAAATATTTTGATAAGAATAAGCCTTATTATGTCATATAAATAAACTTGTCTGTTCTGCAAAAAATCCAAAAAACTAAGTTATACACTTAATAAAAAGATAAGTATCCATTGCTATTTATATTTATTTCCAACTCATCATCCACAAGATGAAACATTTATCTCAAAACTCAAATTCAAATTAAAGATCAACGTTGAATGACAATTATTGTTAATTTTGATCTGCCTCGCTTTGAATCGATTTCAATATTTGGAACATGATTGTTGTTCATTTAAAAATGAACCAAGGGGATATTCAAATAATGAGTCATTGTGACTTGATGTGTTTGTCTTTTTGCTTCCATGGTTTCTTTGTTTGTTGAAAATGTGTGTAACTGAAAAATGTCGAATCGAGTGAGAGAAAATTTGAAAACTCGCTCTGATTGGCCCAGCCAATTATTGTCTTGTATTGTTTTGGAGAAAGACAATCGATTTGTTACCTGAATTAAAAATTATATTCTGATTTTATTTGCCGATTTAAAAAATACTGTTTCTTCTCGTTCGAATTTAATTTTTTATTGAATTACCACGATTTATTTATCTTGATTCTATATTGATTGCAAATTAAAGTTTTTCATTATTTCAAATTGTAGAAAAAGATAGAACGATTGTCACGATTTATTGTGAATTTATCACTCTATAAGACAATATTATTTTGTCGCTCAATTTATTTTGATAATTTAGATTATTTCTCAGGTGCGGAGGGGTTGTTTGAAAACTGATTGATGGAATTGAAGTAAAAGTCTATATAAGTCTGAATATATTTTTTATATATTTTGAAGTAAAATAGTGTTGTATGTTTTTTTTAATTTAAGAAAAAGACGATTCAAAATATAATTTTGAATTGGAACGTTTGAATATTTTAATAAAAAAATAATCTGAAATTATAAAAAATAATTATTCTGATTCTAAATAAAATCATATCTCAATGGGCCCGGTACACCGAATTCGAGCTCCTTCATTGATTTTCCTTAAACACTTCTTCAACCCCCGTTCGGTTCTTTGGGTTACTCAGGAATCGGGAAGAAAAATAGAAAATGAATTTTAAAAGTTTAAGTTTAAACAAAAATAAGAAGAATACCATTATATCTTCGCTCATTTAAACGTTATTATTATATCTGTATATTTTTCTTCACTATTTGTTTTGTGCTTTATACAACTAATTATCTTATCATTTATCTTAAAATTATTGGTGCAAATTTTATTAAAAATAAAAAATAATTTTTGAATTCATTGTTAGCAAATATTGTTTTTAAATTATTTGATGAATGATAATTTCCATTTATATCCCCTGACATTTTGTAAAGATATTTACACTTCAATACATAAAGCTAGTCATTATACATTAAAACAAATATTAATATCTCTTGAGTGTTAAAAATGTATTTTAATTAATGTAATATTACTTAAATGGAAATAATTACTCTCAGATTGAACTTTGTGTAAATATTTGTTTAATAGTATTACTTAAATATTTTGCATTTTTTTAATAATTTTTAATATAGATTAAAAATAGAAAAAAAATTTTAGTCGATATATTTAATAAAAAATCATATTTTAATAATTTTAAAATTAAAATATCATTAAACACCAATATGATAACTTGAAAATTCGTGATTTTAAGCATTGTATAAAGAAAAAGGTTCTTTACATTAAAATATTTATACTTTGGTTATGAGCTTTTTTTAATTTACTCAATTATGATTCCATATATATCTGCCATGCTTGACTGGTGATTTACTTTTTGTATCCCAGGTTTGATTAGATTCGAGACAAAAATCAGATGTAATTATCTTGAGATATGGATAAAAATGGGACTACTTTTTTCCTTAGATTTGTCTTTTATTAAATCAAATAAGACGCATATGTTTTTGTTTTTATATTTGATTTAAATAATTTAATTTTTAATTCTTCTGATGAATAATTTGTTTGATATTTGATATTATTTTATAATTTGATATTATTTGAAGAGATATTTACAAAAGTAAATTTTAAAAAAATATTATTTTATATATTTTGATCATCATCAGTATTAAGAACACCAACATGGGTTTTCGAACTTTTATTTTCAATACAATCAGAATTGTCTTTTGGACAACTCTCAGCAAAACTTTCGTAATTCGACATCGTTCTAAATTGATAACTTTTAGTTAATGTTTGTTAATAAACAATTATTCGAACAAATGTTTCATTATTTTCAGATTTTGTTTTTAAAGTTCAAATTTTGTAATTTTAGTATCAATTTTATTTACATATTAATTTTATTTAAAAATTATTTTATGGAAAGAAAGAACATTTATTTAATTCAAAACTTAGTTAAAACTATTTATTTTATTTAAATTTTAATATGAAAATTTGAAAAGATTTAATATTTATAATGTTTTTAAATATTTTATGCTGTACTTTAAAATGTAAATTATACTCGAATAATTATCTATCGTGAATATCTAAAATATCAATTTTCCATCTGGGTGGGAGAAGTCCGAGGAGCGTGCGGGCGCACGTGTAGGTGGTGTCCTTGGACGCGCGCCCCCCTTGCTTGGATTCCCGGCGCAGCGACACGTACACTCCGACGAGGTAGTTGAC
>MQRK01194420.1:18368-34131 GCA_001938485.1 Girardia tigrina | reverse complement strand
ATATATATATATTTATGCGTGTATATGTAATGATATTTAATTATTAAAAGGTTTAAAAAATAATTACATTAAAAAATGGTTTGGCAAAAATAATTGAATATTGCTTATTTTAAATGAACAATTTTGGAAGAACTTATTATAGAAAATGATGCTTGAATCAAACGAATTTAAGTCTTAATTTCATTTACGCATTTGAATATTTTATTTTTTCTGATTGAATGATATTTTGATTTGAATACAAATCTGTACAAATATATTTAGATTACATCTTGTTCTGATTCTTTTTTAGACTGAAATTTGAGTCTTAATTGATTTGAATTGAACATTAATAACATATAAATGATGGTCAATCTGAATTTTATAAAAGGACCAGATACAAATTTCCGAGCCACGACACAACTGCGTCTCAACTACCACCGGTCAGTCTCAGGGGAAAAAATAGGGTTTGCTTAAGACATTAATCAATTGTTGCTGTGCTCAGGTAAGATGTGTGGATTCGGTTATTGTCATGCAATATCATTAGTTCAGTTTTCCTTGATTTCTGTGCTTTCTTTCTCAGCTGTTTAAAATAATCAGAGTTGATTTTGACATCTATTTAGTTCAATAAACTTAAAGAAAACCTAACAATATTGTGAGCATCAGGCATTTCTTTTGGGATTATTCAGTTCACACTTACAGTGATTGCTTCCTCCTAGACATCTTCAATTTGAATGATTAGAATTTAGTTTCAAGTATTAATAGTCTCAGAGATGTCTGATTTTTTTTCAGAAAGACATAACAAAGTTTATCAAAGATTTCAAAATCTTTCTGATATACTCAAACTGCAATAATGCTAAATACCTTTGAACATATTTAGACGTGGTGCAACGTCTCTTTTTACCATGAGTCTGTCTGATCTTTGCAGTATTTTATTTTTCTTACTTTCAACTGTCTTTGGTTTCCCAGGCTTTTTTAAATCAAGATAACTAGTGTACCTACTTTTATCATCTAAAATTAACTTTCAAATGGTTGTTTTTATGAGTGCTCACTCTTGTAAACGTTCATCAGTTGAGTAATAATTTCTTGGCTGTTAGATTTCTGCAAAAACAAAACCTTTGTAACACCTACTATATCAATGTTATCTGACATGTATTGACGAAATAATGAAAAAAGCAAACTTTTAAAGTACATAAGTAGCTTAGAAAGCAAATCCCCTATTTCTTTTCTAGATATTTCTAATTTTAAATACCTATTCTGTAAATTTTATTAAGTAATTTTTTTTACCTAGTCTAAGTGGGCCTCCCATCTCTTTCGAATGGTATTGAGCCTCTAGGCTCTTTAGAGGGTCCACCCAAACTAAAGAATCACTAGCAGCCCCCGGATAGGCCTCCTACGGGGTCGGAAAGTTTCGGTCTCCGAGATCTTTTCGGCTTCCCTGTGAGAAACGACCACCCATGGGTTGTATAGCCATGGTTCTGCATACCTTTGGCTGTATTGGCTGTACAGCCGCGAAAGGGACATCTGAACTCCCCCCTTGCAGTTAGATCTGCAATCCTAAAAGTCAGATGTGTTTCTTCAGTAGCTATCGCTTCTTCCACCGCCGTCGAGATAGTCGGGGGGGGTCCGTCATGGATTGAATCTGGTTGCCTGAAATGTTGAGGTTTTCTACGACTCTTTCTTCTGTGGTTGTACTGATTTGCGCTGGTGTCATTGTCGGTTCTCCAATTTCTTCTGTCTCCTCCAATTTATGATCCCGGTAGATCAACCTAGTCTAAGTACTTATTTGGTACACCACGTACGTTGTTAATACAATATTTTAATTCTCAATATTTAAACGAATATTATTTTGATGACCATTCTTTTTACTTTAATAAAATTGATATTATCCATTTTTTGTTTAAATTTTTACGTGTCTTATCAAACTTGAACAATTAATCATTATGACCATCAAAAATACTAATTTTGTATATGGAGAGGAGAAACATTTCCAAATACGAATTTCAACATTCCGAATTGAAAATATTCCTCTCAATCATGAAATTAAGGACGTCAAGTAGAAGATTTTCAGGATTTTTAAAAGAATTTGGAACTGGAAAATAGTTTTGATATTGTTTTCATATTGGAGATCTGATCAAAATTTAAAATTAACCAAGATTATTATCATATCTTTATGGTAACACAATATAATAAAGATCTTTTAAAAAGAAAAAAGCTTCATGTTAAAGATTACTAAATAATAAATGATTAAAGTTCGTTAAAATTACATTAATGATATATTTTCAACGAAGAAATAAGTTGATTACTATTATCCTATAGAGTAAACCTTTACGATTCAGCAATACATGAGGTAATTATCTCAATTATAAATACAAAAAATAATTAAGTTTAATTAAAATAAATCATCAAATTACCAAAACTGACAAATGTCAGAGAATAGTCGATCTTAATCACAAAACATATAACTGCTGTTTGCCAACCCCAAATGACCGGAATATCCCCGGTCCATATTGCCTCATTAAGAGATACTTGTTCCCTGTCGTTATTCATATTAATGAAGATACAGGCCATATGCACTATTAAAGGGGTCTTTATGAGATAATTCAAACAACTATTTTTTTTAATTTTTAAATTTAATGTTTTAATAAACATTATTTCTTGTCTTCTAAGGAGAAGTGACATGTTTACATTTTGTATAGCTGATCTCATTTCAGTGTTATCAATATAATTTTTGGTTTTTATTCATTTTTATTTATTACGATAAACAAATTTTCAATTTGTATCTATATTTTACAGTTGTTTAAAATATAATAATTAAAACAATATTTTAAAAATAGAACCCAAAACCTAGACATAGGCTGTGGTAATAAATATATTATTTGATTATTTTTTGGGAATATATTCTCTTTAGCTTTATTGAATTATTTACAAACAGAATTTTATATTTATTAAAAATTTGACACCTAATTTTTATTTAATAATAAACAGTTAATTTCGTTTTCACATATTTTTTGTTCAAGTCTCCAGAAAGAACATTTATTACTATTAAGAACACTAATTGGATTTTCAATACATTTATTGATATCACAATTCGAATGGCCGCAAAAATTTCGTAGCTGGCCATTGTTCTTGATTGATAAATTTGATTCTATTTCTAAACGTCTTATTATTCAAACACATTTAAATTACCATTTATTTAAAATTCGATTTCAAAATAATTTATAATTGAAATAAAATATATAAATAAAATATATATATATTGGGTTGGCCAAAAAGTCATTGCGTTTTTTACTAAAATATTTATTATCAAAAAATGACATGGATGCACAAATATTTTTACACGATATACTGTCCATTATTTTCAATCACTTTCTTCCACCTTTTCCGTAGCTTCATTATTCCTGATTCATAAAAACCTTTGCCTTTGTCAGCAAAAAAGCCGTCTAAGAACGATTTGATGTCATCATCACTGGCGAATGTTTTTCTGTTTAAGGAATTCTGCAGTGATCTAAATAAGTGAAAATCCGATGGGGCCAAAAATGGAGAATACGGTTGGTGCGGCAAAACCTCCCAACCCAGTGATAAGAGTTTCTAGCGAGTAGTCAAACTTGTATGCGGTCTTGCGTTATCATGCTGAATTACAACTCCTTTTCGATTTGCTAATTCAAGACGTTCATGTTGAATTGAATGAGCCAATTTCTCAGCTGACCACAATATCTGTCTGAATTGATGGTTTCATTCCTCGAAAGGAGTTCAGAAAACACAATTCCTTTAAAATCCTACCAGATGGAAAGCATAACCTTCTTTTGGTGAATTTCTGCTTTTGAGATCGTTTTGGCAGGCTCACCGCGTTTTGTCCATGATTTTCGGCGTTCCACATTGTTGTAAACAATCCACTTTTCGTCACCCGTAATCAAGCGCTTCGAAAATGGATTACTTTGTTCTCGCTTCAAAAGGGAATCGCAAATGTCTATACGTTTCACCAAATGAATTTCTTTCAGTTCATGTGGTAACTACATATCGAGTTTACTGACGAATCCAAGTCTCTTTAAATGACTTCCAACACTTGATTTTGATATTTCCAGAGTCTCTGCAACTTCTCTTGTCGTCATATGTGGATTAGATTTGATCAGTGCTGTTATTTTGTCGCCATCAACTTCAACTGGTAGACCGGAGCGTGGTGCATCTTTCAGATGAAATTTTTCGAATCAACGGTAAAGTAATAAATTAAAACAAAATCAATTAATATTTTGTATAAACATAGTCTGAAAATTATGGTGACAGAATATATAATTGAATTAAAATTTTATCACATCGTTTTATATTTTCAAGCTTTTTATTAGGACGTACTCAAAAACGCAATGACTTTTTGGCCCACCCAATATATTAATTTCATTTTATATTTAGTTATTTAAATTTTAAAATTGAAATAATTTGACGTTTTAAAATATTTAAAATAACAATCTTCCATCTGGATGGAAGAACCACAATTCTAAAACAACATTCCAAAGAACATACAATAAGCACCAATAAAAATATTCCTCACAATTACAATAGTATAAATTGCTGAAGAATTTTGGTATTTTACTTTTAAATGTCGTAGATTAAGTTTATGATTGAATCATAAATTAAAAGTCGCAACTTATTCTACTTAAAATTTGGGACACGGCCAATGATTTGACTTTATAAAAATTTTACCTTATATTTTTATTTTTTTATTTTTTACCTTATATTTTCTAATCAATTTATTTAATTTAATTGATAATTAAAATTTATTTAGCTATCGAATATTGAGAAAAATATATCGCAAGTGATAAATATGTACTATGTTTTGTGACATGTGTCAAAGGTAACCTTTGTTAGCTAGTTGAACATATATCTATGTGGTTTCCCTTCGAAACTAGATCGGGTTATACCATCACTAAACAAAAGTGTCTGAAGTTCGCCTTTGTTGAAGGATTACGGCGTATTCAAATAGTAAGGGATTAAAAACACTTATGTAATTTTCAGTACATTCACTTCGAAACTCGAATATTCTCCAGTACGATTCTCCATAAAACTTTCGTAGCTAGAAATCGTTCTTGATAAAATAAAATTCTATTTGAAGGGCCCATCAATAAAATTAAATGAAAAAATGAACAAAATTTTTTATGTGTAAGAAGCACAAAGTTAAATAAATGAAATGAAATTACGAACGATGGAAAAAATTCGAAAATGTGTACGTTTGATAAATAATAAATGTTAACAAAGGATTTTTCTTTATTATTTGCCATTTTTGATTTCAATGATCAATCAACAATGTTGAATCGAACTGGCCGTTCCCTCATGGTTTCTGATTCGGTGGGGCACACGCAATATCACAAGACGAGTTCGGTACTACCCCGATCCGGCGGAGCTTCTAAGGAGTTAGAGCACAAGCATGATAATCATGCGGCCCAACCTTCTTGGTTCGGACGCCCCAGTGGATCTGACGACTCGTCGACTGTGACCAGCTATTCCGCGGTCATCGAGTGCTACCGCCCATCTGGCGGTCATCATCCTTCCCGAAGACTGTACAGTGACCCCCATCGCCAACAATAAACGGGTCTATCAAGTGCCTGGATCCTCACGGATTCTACGAAATTAAGTGGTCGGAGACACGGTCATACCGTATCTTCGCTCCCTTCACACTATTTCTTAATCTCTAATTATTCGAAAAAATCTAAATTACCATTTAATTCACAATTTAAATTACAAAATAATTAAAAAATAATCAATCAATCACCTGAGTGGGAGAGACACAATCCTAAAAACAACATATAGTCCGTCCCTAAAGGTTTGTCCACTTTAATATTTTTCAATATTTCAAAGTAAAATAATATCTGTCAAGAAATTATTATTTGTATCACTTTTCATTTGTTTAAATATATTCTTTTAAAGCACATATTTGAAAATTATTTTAATTATTGGTATTTGAAGTAAGTTTTAATTTTTTAGCTATGTCTCTTAAGATTTGTCCATTTTAGAATGAATCGATAAAACAAGTTCCAGGAAGAAAAAAAAATGTTTTTAACATTAAAATATGAGGAATTCGAGAAGTCTAGAACTTCCATCACTGAAATAACCATATTATTTAATGAACGTTTTCAAAAATCTGTCTGTCGAAAGACGATATTCAGATTTCTTCACAATCCGGATAATTATGATAGAAAAAAACCAACTGGACGACCTAGAAGAATCTCGGAGAGAAGTCGACGAACAATTATCGACATGTCCACTACATCTAAAGATTCAGATTTTAAAAGTTGCCGAAAAATTGCATCTTCAATGACTAATAGCGTTGGTATTTCTATTAGTAAGAGCCATGTTCATCGAATTTTGAATGACAATGAAGATGTTGAATATTCATATATTAATCCGAAAATATACTTAACAAAATTACACAAAAAGAACCGGGTGGCTATATGTAAAAATCTTCTTTTGAACCCTCCAAATTGGCTTAATATTATATGGTCGGATGAAAAGAAATTTTCTATAGATGGATCAGATGGTCTTTCTAAAAGATGGATGAATACACATAGAAAGCAGTCTGGGGAATATACAAGAATGCGACGACATAGTGCTGGTGGTGGTTTGATGATTTGGGCTGCTTTTACAGGCACTGGGGAGAAAATGATAGATGTTATTGAAGGAACTCTAAATTCAGCGCGATACATAGAACTCCTCTGGGAACATATTGTACCTTTAATTACACGTGCCAATGAAGACTTCTTATATCAACATGATAATGCGCCACCTCATCGCGCAATTAAAACCAAAGAATTTTTGAATAGAAATAACATCGACATTATGGATTGGGCAGCAAAGTCTCCAGATTTATATCCAATGGAAAATGTATGGGCCTCATTGTTAGTCGTTTATACGCAGCAAACAAGCAATATATATCAAAATCTGATCTTAAAAATAGTATTTTAAAGATTTGGAGTGGAATTGATTTAAATACCTTACAAAATTTGGCTTTTTCGATACCTGAAAGATTAATCAATGTTATAGAGAAAGGGGGAGATTTAGTATGACGAAATTTACATGTCTACTGTTTGGTGTATTACACAATATATAATATTAGGTCCTACTTAATGTCTTATGTAATCGTGATCGTTAATAATAAACAACATATGTTGAGTAACAACTTTTATCGGTATTTAGGAGCATTTGGACAAACCTTATGGGTCACTAAAAAATCACAAAAAAATACATTTTTACCATTTCATAAAAAATAACTTCAATCCATCGGTTTTGGATATTTATTCAACAAAAAGAAAATAAAGTTACATTGTATGTTATACAATAAAGAACTTCTGAAAATATTCCTCACACACATACACATTTTTTAGCATTGATATCGCTATCCGTAATTATTTAATTTTCTTAAATTCTTCTTTTTGGCAAAATATCAAATTTCAGATTGATGATATAAAAAGAAAATTGAAGAAAATGATTTTAACTCAAATGATTTTAATTAATCGATTTTAAAATTATGGGGAATGAGTAATATATGATGCCTCATTAAAAAGTTCAATAGATCCGAAAATAATTATTCAAGCTTCATAATCAACATCTGTTAAATATTTTCAAATAGAACCTAAATGTCATAATTATTGGGTTGTTGCATAAGTTCCCGCCGTTACATGAAACTATTTGTTCTACAAAGACTTTTTGATGTTTAGCGAAGTGTTATATACCATTAGAAAGCTCGTGATATGATATACAAGATTAAAGTGCCTATATTATTTTTTTGTCTTTTTTAGAACCGTCAAATGGATTGTCAAGTCGACAAAAAATCGAATTTTTGACACCTCCTTCTTTTAACTTTTAATCGAGGTCAAAAAGCGAGTGAAGCTACCAGAGATATTTTTGCCGTATATGGAAAGGACACTATAGCTCAGTGAACTGCTCGGAATTGGTTTTCCAGGTTCAAACACGATAATTTCGACCTCAACAACGCTCCTCGTTCCGGAAGACCAGACGAGATGGACGAGGACCAACTCGGGGATCTTTTGAAGGAAGATGGCCGCCAGACATGCAGAGAATTGGCCGAAAAGATGAATTTTGATTTTGCAACAATTTCACGCAATCTTCAGTTGTTGAGTTTCACTCAAAAACTTGGAGCTTGGATCCCGCACGAACTCACCCAAAAATAGAAGGATAAGCGGCTTTTCATTGCTGCTCAAATTCTCGCTCGACACCAAGGAACCCATGGTCACAGGCAACGTTTCTTATACAGAATCGTCATTGGAGACGAGAAATGGTGTCTCTATGTGAATATGAAGCAAAGGAAAAAGTGGGTGAGTCCTGGAGAGAAGCCTAAACCCAGGATCAAGAAAGACCTATACCCGATGAAGACAATGATTTGTGTATTGTGGGATTGGGAATGTCTAATCTACTGGGAAATGCTTGGAAAGAACATGACAGTAGAAAAGAATCTCTATAAAGCCCAATTGCATCGCGTCAAGGATGCAATTCAACAAAAAAGACCAGATCGACAAGGCCAGGTGATCCTCCTCCATGACAATGTTCGACCACACACCGCAAAACTGTCAAGATGGCACTCCAAGAGCTCGGTTGGGAGGTCCTACAACATCCTCCCTATTCCCCAGACCTCGCCCCGACGGATTACCATCTCTTCCGCTGCCTTTCAAATGAAATGAGGGGTCTTAGCTTCGAAAATCAGGATCATCTTGATCAGACTCAACAACTTCTTCGAGACTCGACCTAAGGATTTCTGGCGAAATGGAATCAACAAACTGGTGGAAAGATGGGAAGAAGTATTGAAAAATGAAGGAGAGTACATAATTGATTGAAGTGTTAAAATTTTATGATTTCATTAAATAAATTAACTGAGTCATTATTTTGGTTGTTAAAATTCTTTGATTTCTTTGAAAATAAATGTTTAAAAAACGGCTGGAACTTATGCAACAACCCAATAGTTACATTGTGAAGAACATTGAGACAATTTTCATTTGTATTTTTATTAATATCACATTTAGAGTCATCACATCTTCTGGGAAGATCGTTCAACTTTTGACATTGCACTATTGGGTTTTCTAATTTTTATTTTTAATCATGATTTTTCGAACAAATTTTCTAAAAATATTAATTAAAAAAAATAATTTTAACCATTTCTTTATAAAATCAAAAAATAATAAAAATTTTATAAAATTGTTAAAAAATGAATTTAATTTAAATTTTATTAGTTTTATTTATATCTAATTAAATGCTTTTCTTTATTTAAAAAAAATATTAAACCTTAATTTTATTAATAACAACACTCATCCATTAAAAAATATATTTCTAGACAATATATTTCGACGGATCTACCGTCATCTTCACGTCACTAATTAATAATCAATTCACCTGTATATAAATACAAAAATGATGATTGTGTAATCGATTGCATGAAATCAAGCTAATCAAAAATTCTCAATAAGCTGGTTGAGACTGCCGATTGAACATTGATTTTAGGGCAACGTAACCTAATTAACAATGCTTCACACGACACTCTCTCCAAATAACTGCCAAAATGCTTACACAGAATTTTGAAATTATCAAAATTATCATCACGTTTACATTCTTTCCTTTGTTCTGCAATATTACTCTTACTCTCTTTTCGACCATGTTCTTGAATTCGTTTACAGAGATGACGGGCAGTCTCTCCAATGTATGTGGCATCGCACCCATTACATTTATATTCATAAACAATATCAGAACAAAATGTTAAAGGTATAATAGATTTATTACTGAACATATTTTTAATTTTTTTTGAATCGTGATTTTTAATTTTTTCTTTGTTAGTTGCTTTTAACAATGCATTTTTAAAGTTTTTAAATCCTTCATAATAAGGTACAATTAAACAATATTTAGACATATTATTAATATCTAATGATCCTTCGATTTCTCTCTTAGATCCATCAGGAGAAGCCAAACTCTGATTTTTCGAAAAATCTTTCAAAAGTATTTTATCTACTGTTTCCTTTATTAATTTTTCTAGAAAAGATTTAGAATAACCATTCTGATTTAACAAAGAACTTACTTTATTAACACTTTCTACAGATTTAACAAAAGTGGAAGACAACGACCAAGAGCGATAAATTAAACCTTTAATCATGTTTCTTTTATAATTAAGTTCACAAAAACTGTCCGGTGAAGTATATAAACCTGTATACGTTTGCTTCCTATAAATTCCAGTCTCGTAACCAAGAGATTTTCATTCAACCAAAAAGATCCAGATTTAATTTTATTGATCTTAATTTTATTGTTAATTTTAAAAATATAAACTTATCAAAATATTATTTTAATTATATTCTAATAGTCATTCATTGTGAATATAAAAATATACCGATTTTCATCTAGGTCGGAGAATCGCCATTCTTAGAATCACCATCAACATTCAGCATTAATACATTCACCCATTCATACAATTTTAAATATTTCTCACATACACAATCAACGCTTATCATCAAATAAAAGTTTCAAACACTAATGTTAATTAAGTCTGATGATGACGGGTAATCCACCAAAATTAATTCCAAAAAAATTTAAAAAAATCAGTTCAAAATTTTTTTATATATTCTTTATTATTCAGTCATTTCAAATAGTTTTAATTGAAAGTTTTAGAAATATATCCTACTTATTATTTTCATATAATATCTGTTGTTTTTTAATTACTATTATTGTTTATTAAAAAAACTTTATTTTTTCGTAATTTCAAAAATATTTAAAATAATAATTTGTCTATTTTAATTACAGAAAACTTAAGTTTTTTTTAAATTACATTTTTTTTAAGGAAATAAATTTCTTTCAAAATTGCAAAAGACAAATTTCATGGGAAAATGATTTATTTAATTACAAATGTTTTTTAAAGCAAATTAGTGTCGTTTGCCATAGATATTATCGAAATTTTTAAAAAATAATTAATTTATATTTATTTGATATTAATGTTTGTCTGTTTAAAATACAATTTAAATGATGCATATCACTTTTATCAAATAAGAAATTATAAATGATAGGTAAATGAAATGTTAAAAAAATACTTTTCATTAAATTATTGAAAGAAATTTAATTTCAAAAAATAATGTAAAATACATAAATCTATTGCTTTGTTTGGTATTTGTTTTTCTTTAATTTTAAACACCGAATTTGATATAACTAATTCTCTGACTCCAAATAAATCAGAAAATTCTTCCAACAATTTTTCAAATTTGATTGATTAAAAATAAATTGATTATCTTATTAAGTAGTGATCTTAATAAGTTTTTCAAATGATTGAATGAATTAAACGACAACAATATGAACAACAACAATTGAATGACTTGAAATACACTATAATGAGGATTTGCGTTGAGAGTTTGACAGACCTTTGAGTTCGACACAATATAATTGATTAATAATTTAAATTTTATTTCGATTTCAAATTTATTTCTTTTTCTAAATTCTCTTCTAAATTTTGTTTTAAAAAATTCCTTTAATTCTCCTTTAACAAATTTCACTTTTAAAACTTCTCTAAAAATTTCTCCTTTTAAAATTTCTACTGCAAAATTTAATTGTGTGGGCATTTATACCCAAAATAAATTTTAATATTTATATTAAAATAAAAGTAAAATTAAGGAATTATATTTTTTTCAATTTAATAAAATTATATTTATTCAATTTACGTGGTGCGCTCAATAAGTAGTGAACCTAACGTAAAAATAATAATCCGATTCCAATGAAATTTATTTTTCATAACAATCAAGTTATAAAGGTATCATTTCTCAAAGAAATCTCCATTCACACCAACACATTTTTTCCAGCTCACAACAAGGTCCTGAAAGGCTTTTTCGAAGAATTTCGGTGGCTGTTGAGCCAAGAAATTTCATACTACGTCCTTCAAGTCTTCTTTCGTAGCAAAATATTGACCCCTGAGAGCTCGCTTGAGGTGATTGAAGAGATGATAATCGGATGGCGCCAGATCCGGGCTGTATGGAGGGTGTGAGAGCAGGATGAGGCCACAACCATCAATTGATGACATTGACAACCCACTTGTATGGATGGGTGCATTGTCATGCAAATAATATAACTCACAAACTCTGCTCTTCTTTCTCAGCTTTCTGGCCTGTAGCACGAGCCGGGAGTAGTATTCACTGTTGATACGAACAGCAGCTTCCGCAAAATCAGCAATCATTCCATTTGCATCCGAAACGGTGGTGAGCATGAGAGCTTTTTTCTGAGAGGTTGATGATCGCATCTTCTTCGAACACCCATCCCTTGGCAGCTTCCATTCTTGAGACTCACGTCTTGATTTTGAGACATAAAGCGCAGATGGTGTTTCAACCATTGTCATAATATTCTGTAAGAAGCGGTCTCCAATACCTTCATAGAGGTTTAAGTTTTCCTGGCAACACATCAAGCGTCGATCCTTCATGTCTGCTGTTAAAAACCGTGGCACGTAGTGTGAACACAATTTACTAATTCCAGTTTCCGCAAGCAGTGATTGTATGGTACCTGTGCTGGCACTTAATTGCATTGTCAGTTCTCTGGTGGTAATTCGTCACTCAAACTGCACGATTTTCTTGAGTTTTTTCGCTATATCTTCACCAATTTCACGTGGCCTACCTGCATGGCCTAGGTTTTCCAATGACTCTTTTGAATTTATGCGCTCTCTAATCTAAACACAAATAATAGATTAAAACAAATATCACAAATATTACCTTAATAACTTACTTGTTAAGAAAAAAAATTCATTGGAAACAAAATATTATTTCTATGTTAGGCTCACTACTTTTTGAGCGCACCACGTATTATTATTATTTTTTTCAAACGGAGCCTTTCGGCTCATAAATTATTATTGGCTTTGGCAGATCTGACAGCGCGCCTTCTTTATCAAAAGTACTCTTGTCAGATTGCCATTACTTTGAAAAATCCTTCTCCAAATCAATTTAAGAAACATTTAACCTGAACGAGTGATAAATCAATTGGGTTAGCCAACTGACAATCGACCAGGTAGAGTTTTGGATTTTCATTTTATTTTTTTTTTTGGATTTTCATTTTATTTTTAAAAAGTACTTTTTTATATTTTAATAATTAATAATATTAATATAATTTTAAAATAATAATATTAATAAGAATAAGAATAATGGTAGTAATAAAATAATAATTAAATAGTAATAATAAATTAATAATAATATTAATTTAACAATAAATCAATAATAATAAATTTGTAATTATATAATTAATTAATAACATTATTAACGGTGACGGGCCTATCCAACCGAAACAGGAGCACCCCCTCAATGAATGGATCCCAGTGGAAGGAGGAAATACTCACCAAAACGGAATTTTAATAATAGTAATAATAATAAAATTAATGTAAATAATAATAATAAAAATTATACTCATAATTAATAATAGTTATTTTATTAATAACTGATAATAATAAATCAATAATGATACTACTAATAATAATAATAATAATAGTTTTTTAAATGAATTATATTTTATTTATTTTTTTTATTTTATTATTATAGTTTTATTATCAGTTATCTATAGGGCCCTAACAGCTTTAATAAAATTTCACAGAGTTTTGTAGTCATTAACTATCAATAAATAAGTAATTAGTAACGAACACAAGTAAGTAATTAGCTTAATGTTGGATT
The DNA here is from genome assembly GCA_001938485.1 of Girardia tigrina. Taxonomy (NCBI): domain Eukaryota; kingdom Metazoa; phylum Platyhelminthes; order Tricladida; family Dugesiidae; genus Girardia; species Girardia tigrina. The sequence goes on along the minus strand of MQRK01194420.1, from coordinate 20,485 downwards.
TTTTAAATAAATTGTAAAACTTATGGGCCTTTCCCAACTTGATTAAAATTCGTTATACAACATCTTAAAATTACCTCTTACCCCCTTGTCCCTGAAAACAGTGATAAGTGATGAAGGCCTACCTGGTTCTAGACCTACACATGCTTAGGGCCAGTTAAGCTAACTTTGCTCTTGTGACAATTATGTCAGTAAGATTTATAATTTCAGATCTAATATCTATATTCTAACTGATTTAATTTACAGATTCTAACTTTTATTGATTTAATTTGGCAAACAACATTTAATAGAAGACTCGAATACCTCGTGTCGCAAAGCATCCACTTTAAACGTATCTATACGGTTTATTATATTTTATTCCAAGACGCGTCGATGATGTTGAAAACAGAAATAAAATGATTAATGTTTTAATTTTCATTACATTTAATTACAGTCAATTTGATCTTTCATCTTTTACAAAGATGCATCAGTGATGTTATTGACCATTACAGTTATTAAAAAAGTCAACAGGCCGTACATATTTTTCCCTTATTGCGACAGCCCGTAGAAAGTAAGTGAGTGTTTCCGCAAATACACTCATACTAGGCTAGCCATTTCTTAATCTATGTCGCTATGAGTCTGGCCGGATCTTTAGAGGTTTTTATTAGAGTCCGTTAGCAAGTCTCATTTACCATAGAACGGTCCAAGAAGAAAGATTTTAGATGTCCTATCTTCCAATAGGATATTTCAGCTCATCGGCACAAATTTACTGTAATAATTATTAAAATCATGTTAGTCATTAACACTTTTAGAGAACACTCGTTTTAATCACAGTAAATTTTACTTTAACAACTGCATAATTATAACATCACATTCCATAATATGACAGCATCCTTAGACACAATGATACCGACCGAGAGTCTCGTCGTGACCCTAATAAATGATCATTTAATTTTAAAATTGTTAATTTAATTATCATTTATATTAGTTTATAGTTTTGTTATTATATAGGGAAACTTATTTTTAGAATTAATTAAAAGTAAATAATATTTTATTTTTATTGAATAATTTGTAATTCAAGTAAAATTAAACATTATTTTAATTTGTTTTGGTTTTTAACTTTGTAATTAATAGAAGGTGATAAATTTGAAATTTACTATTTTTAATTTTAATAAATAATCATTTAATATGGAAAACTCCCGTACATTCAGAAAAAGAGTCACAATGAGTTCATCATTAGTATCAACGTTGGCATCAATTTTTATGAAGTCTCTTGGTTTTTGTCTCAAAATAATAATAATATTTATATATATTTGTAGAGGCTTTTATTCGGAAAACTCCGGTATATTACAAAATAAGCTTTGATTTGTGTGTTTTATTTATTTATTTAATTATTTTTATTAATTATTATTTACATTTTATAAAAACTGAAAATATAATTCAATTTTACTATGTTTCTTAAATCTTCCAAAAAATAAAAATAATACTTACTTTTATTGAAATCTAAAAATATCAGTTTCCTTATGTAATAACAAAACAAAAACTAATATAAATGACATTTAAATGAACAATTTTAAAATAAATTGATCATTTATTAAAATTAAAAATTTTAAAATGAAAATTTATCACTTTATAATAATGATATAGTAAAAACATAATTACAAAAAAAACAGTAAAATTACTGAAGTCAAAAAAATAACAGTTTCCAAATATCATAACTGTGAGCGATAATTTGGAATGTTGTAAGTTTGTTGTTTGTATGCTGTTTTGATTTGTGACTCTCCTACTCAGATGGGATTGATATGTTTATTGATTAATTGTTTAAATCTAATGATATTAATTTTGAGTACTAATTAATTAAAGTTTTATAATTATGAATTTTAATAATATTTTTAGTAAACGATTTTAACTTATTAAATTTAATATTTTTTAAAAATTAATGTTCATTTAAAAAAAATTACGTAATGCCTTTTTATCCAATAAAATTTAAGAAATTAAAAATTAATATTAAAAACTTTCCCCTTCATTGTTTTTTTAGATTTGAATACTTAAACAAAAACTATATCAATCAAAGAAAGATGACCTCTGAAAATTGTTGTGAAGAATCTGTTTGTGTTGTCAATAAATGTTTACATTCAAAT
>MQRK01194420.1:8230-18318 GCA_001938485.1 Girardia tigrina | reverse complement strand
ATATATATATATATATATATATATATATATATATATATTAAATAATTAATCAATTTTTTATAATTGATTATTTAATATTTCTATCAATTGGCGGAGGTAATTTCTTGAAATTCAAATATACCTCATTGGAGACGATATGTTTTTTGTTCGAAATACAATGTTGAAGATTCTCAGATTCGGATTGCATTAGTGCTGTATTGGATGAAATTGGTTCGCATAACTGGACACAATCCGCCAGAACTCGTCAAATACAAAGAAGGAATTCTAATTTATCTTGGCATTTCTGTCATCGGAATACATTGTGGTGACGTCCAGTTATACCATAACTATCAATGTATCGTTTGTCTACCTCCCAAATATCATAAGCCATGGTTTATTATGATTATTTTTTAACTGTAATACCGATAATTTGCATTTTTGTGTGTAACTTTTATCTAGAATTTGATTTTATTAATCAGTCTTTCATTTCCTGTAACTAGTGAGTATGTTTTGTTTGAAGCACGACAATGTTATGTTTATATTTGTTGTTACATGTATCACAATGCGATCACATAATAGATTTCTACCGTCCCAAACTAGTACGTAAGTATATGGTACCAGTCAATGTCAGCAGAATTTTATCACGTGGAGAAAATCAACAAATCGATTTCCATAACATTAGCTGCGACGCATCCAACCGGATCACTACTCATTTATCGGGTTTTCAGGTTTAGTCGGTACTGAAAATTCGTCTCACATGGCACTCACGCCGACGAATTTCCATCAAACTACCGACACCTAAACCACTCGCATAGTGAGTTTCACCCGATGAATGTTTAGTAGCGGTCTAAACATGGAATCAACATTTGTTCAGCAAATCTCATGTTGATAATTTCAGTTAACACATTTTTACTGGTACAGAAATATACTTATTACTGATATGGGACTCCGGAAAACAATCTATTTATTTCAATCACTAGTACCAACAATCTCTAAACAATCTTATCTTGATCATTCTAAACAATAAATTTTTTCAGATTATTTTGTGTTTATTAATTTATTTGGTTTATGGAAGATAGAGATCCACTCACTCTATCTTATAACTAATTAATAATTAATTAAATAATTTTTAATTAAAATATCAGCTTCTGATAATAATAATATAATATTCACATCCAAACATCCTAGCGTCCAAACGTTCCAGCGTCCAAAAGCCATGCACCGCATTTTTTTAAATATATTTTTTATAATACTTAGCTATTTTTTGAAATGTATTTTATTTTGATTATTTTCCGACTATTTTATTTTTAACTTCTTTCTTGATTATAAACTCCCTTAATTATTTACACATAAATTATTAAAATAGGAAGATAATTATTAATTTTTTCAATATTTCTACGGAATTTTTTAAACAATATTATGATCTAGTTTTTTAAATATTTATTTGTATGCTATTTCAAATTGCAGATTTTTGTTCATTCATTCAATGTTCTTCTAATTTCTTGTATTATTTTTATTACTCTTTGTCTAAAATATTTAGGACTGTAAATATGTTCGAGTTTGACTTTTCTTATTTTTTGTTTTAATTTAAAGCACGATTTTTAATTATTTTGTTTTGTTCGATTTTAATCATATCGTAGCAAATAATAATAAACTCTTACTTTTTAGAAAGCAGTTCTATAATATTTTAACAGTATGTAAAGCATATATTTCTTGTTAATAAGTACGAGCAAATCTTTCTAGATTAATATTCTATGGTGTTAGTCACTCATCTTTCATTCATATCTTAAAAAACTTTTTTCTTCTTTTGATGTAAGAAATCTGACCCTAAAATTTAATTACACTTAAACAAAAATTGAATACATATTATATTTAAATATGTACGCAGCATAGACACAAACCTAATGTTTAGCTTTCTTTCTCAACGCGGTTATTTGTGAGAAGTGACTTAAGTGCGGTCAAGTGAAGCTAAACATTCATGCTTTAATGGATACTCGATTCCTGGATAATATCGGGTCTTTAGACAAAACACTACTATCCTACTACATTCGAGAAGACTCTTAAGAGAATTGAGCTCTCTGGCGTTACAAAGTTGATTCTTTTAGCGGCAAGAGGCAATAATGACAATTTTCTGGAAATTGCATGGTTTTGTTCACACTGATTTCCCTGACAAAGACCCGAAAATTAATAACAAATATTAAAAAATAAATATTGTTGCACAAGAAGCCCGTAATAAAAGGAGAAAAGCCTTCGTCTAGACATTACTGTTATTCCAAACCAACACGCAAGGATATAATTGAATAAGAAGATATAATTCTTTGAACATTTGGAATCGATCAATGTAACAAAAATGTATTTTATATTTGTTAATTTTTTGACAAATGAAAGATATTTTATAAAAACTTAATAATTAATAAACTATAACAATAAAAATAGTCAGAGACCACGGATCGTTACACCGGATCCCATCAGATCTCCAAAATTAAGTTACAAACGACAGTGGTAGTACTTATATGGTTGGGGACTTAACCCGTTCCTTCAACCTGGATGAAGAGTTATATGGGAACCAAACAGGATGAAAAACAAAAACTGTCAAAGGATGGATGACCACCTTGGAGCCAACGACTATCCATACCTGGAGAAGAAATAAGCGCCACAAGTTTCTGCCTACTGAGACACTCAAAAATATAAGGCTTGCGCATAATTGTGAATAATGGCCGAACGGCTACGGTTCAAAAAAACACTAAGAAAGTTTTAATTATCATTTAATTATACAGAATGCCTTTTTATTATTTTTTTCTCTCAAATCGGCTTAGTTGATAGTTTTTAATTTAATTAATTTTTGTCGCAATTGATTTAAATGATAAAGAGTAAAAAATATCTCCGATTTTTAATTTCTTTATCATTTAATTCTTTTAAATTCTTTCTGAAAGTCGATATTCGACAAGATAATTTCTATGGGATTTTATTTGTTTAAACAGTGCAAATGGTATTTTTTTTAAAAAATTTTTAACAGGATGTATTTATTTAATTTTCTTTCAATTTTCTAAAATTTAAATCGAAAAAAATTAAAATTGTTTGATTTTAAATTAAAAGACCAAACTTTTTCTAAGAAAGTTTAATTTTATTTAGTAGGAATTTATTTCTACATTAAAAAGTACAAATTTCCATCAAAAATATGACAAGATAAAAGATAATTAGTTTATTATTAATTTATTAATTTTTATTAATTCTTTTCATTTTATTGATGTTAGGTGGACCATAATTTATAATTTAATTTATTCAAATTATTTCAATGTCACAAATCTTCTATGTTGAGGAAAAAATATTTAATATTAAATATTTATTATTTATATTAAAATTCTGTTGTATTTTAATATAAATAATAATATTTTGTTTAGATTTGTATCTGAATTAAAATCAACAAAGAACAAAAAATAAAAGAACACTTGGATTCATTATTTTTTTTCTAATTTGTTCAATTTTAGTTTTAATTCCGGTTAAATTCTGTAAGAAAACATTTTCCTTTAAACAATTAAAAGAATTTTATTCGATTAAAAAATAATTTTTTTTCTGAAAATAATAATTTTTTAAACTTTTTAGATGAATCAATAAAACTTAAAAATCTCTGAGGATTATTTGATTTAATTTAAATTTAGAAATAATGAATTAGTTTCCATTTTTTTTAATTTGTTTTGTTATTAAATAATCCATAATAATTTTCGATTATTTGGGGGAGAAATTCATGAGATCCAAAACAAATAAAATTAAATTAATAATATTACAAATTATGAAATAGTTACATATAGATTTGTTAGACGCATCAAATTTGGCCTACCTTTTAGGCTGTATCTGTATATAACTGTAGTAAGCAAACACTGCAAACCGTGTAAATTACATTGTAAATATTGATGGGTGTATTGACTGTTAGCGTTATTGTTACATACTTAAAGGGTGCCAGTGTCAGTGTCTTAGATTATATATGTAATAATGTCAGTTGTTAACGCTATATAATTATGTTACGATATTAAAATAGAACTCAAATAATTTGGTGATGTTTTTAACTCTTAATTTTGAGGAACCAGTGTCTCCACCACAGTAAATTCTGCTCAAAGATTGGAGAAATGTAATTTATTATTTTTTGTGTACATTTATACCATTTTTTTTATTGATAAAAAATCCTTTGTAAATGAAATATTGGGAACTTTTTTATTTCAAAAGAAATCTATTGATATTAATAAATATATTAATAATAATCTTTATTTTCCTGTGGACGAAATTTCTGCAATCAAAATTTTAAGAAACATATCACACCACATAATGTGTTTTAAAAAATATTAATCTTTTTTATTTATATTTGTATTAGAGATTATTTATATTTATATTTATCTTAAAAATAATTTTCTACTATATTCCTGAGAGGAATATTTTAAATTGTTTGAATGTGTGAATTTATTGATGTTGTATGTTGACTTAAGTATGTTGGATCGAAATTGGTATTTTTTTTAAATTTTTAGTGATTTACTATTCGAACATAATTAAAATAATAAGTTTTATTTTTTAAAATTAACAATTTAAATTAAGATTATAATTTTTTTAAGAAAATAAAAGCATTTTATTAAATTTAAATAAATTTAAAGAGATTTAAATTAAACTCATTTAATAATTTCATAATATTTTTATAATTTTGTGATTTTATTTAGAAATGATTTAAAATATTATTTTTAATTAATATTTTTAAAATTTATGTATTTTTTAAAAAATTTAGAAAAATTGTTCGAATAATTATGATTAAAGACAGAAATAGCGAAACCAATTAGAATGATGTCGAACGGTGAAAGATCTTCTCAAAGTTGTAATGACTCCAAATGTTGTAGTTATAAAAATTCAAATGAGAATTGTCTTAATTTTCTTAATAATTCCGAAATAAAAGAGAAGAAAATCTTCAAGAATAATCTAATTCTAATCTAATTTTTAAATCTTATTAAAAAATACACATTTTAAAGTTTTCCTCTCAAATTTCATCGAAATAATCAAAAAATAAAAATCAATAAAACCTTTAAAACAACTGAAAAATATACATAAATATAAAAATATAACTAAAATACATACATACAATGAATGGGAAATAGTTTGTTTTGAAAATTAGCTCTACTTGAACAATCTTCTTTGAGTTCGGAACATGATTTCGGATTGAACGGATGATCTCGAGGATGATTGTAGATGAGAAATTTGTGACACTCGAAGTTTGTTTGACGCGTCTTTAACTGCACTCTGTTTAAAAATTACGTACAAAATTTTGAGTTAGATGAAAAGAGTTTTGTAGCGAATACTGTAATGATTAATTCTAAATTATTTAAATTTGCGAATGATTTATCGATATCTGCTAAATGGATACAAATGGAAATTGCAGATTGAAAGATTTTTGTGATATTGAAATTTTATTAGTTCAATGAAAAATGTACTTTTGTTAGATGTGGAGACTATAATTTAAGATTTTCTAAATTCGAAAATTTAAAAAAAATTAAAGAAATACAAATACTTTTTTAAACTTCAAAGCTTAAAAATAATTTTTAAAAACAAGCAAAAATTAAATTATTATATAAAACCAAAAAGAATTTACATAAATAACAATTGATGTATAGGAAAATAATTAATAAAAGTTTAAAAATAAGAATTTTAAAATAAAAACTAAACACCCTGAAATTTATAATAGTTTTAAGAAATATATTTTTAATAGGTGTATAAAAGAAAATTTTAAAAATATAATTTACGAATATATTTTATAATTAGAAGTTAAATTTTATAAAATTAATTTGAAAGAAAAATTTAATAAATGAATTTTGGCGAAATGATTAAATTAAACAGAAATTCGTTAATATTTTTAATTTAAAATTGTTGTGTTATATATGAATTGTGATCTTGCTGATAAGGGAAATGGCAAAAACACGACTAACAATCTATTTGTCAAGTAAATCAATAACTGAAACATGTTTTCTTATGCTAAATAAAAACCTTTTATTCTTTTCTCACCTGGTTAAGATTAAAATTATTTACAATTTAAAGTTAAAAGAATATTTGTAAAACGATAGAGTATATATATATATATATATATATCATTTGGAAACTGTTACATAAAAGTATATTATTAAACTAATGATATTTTCAAACGTTTTTTTCCAACCCCAACAAACAATGGGAAATAAATTGAATCGTCAATGGGATCATTGAAAATTTTTAAAGATGTCATTCAAATATAAAATTCTGCAACAACATTTCCATTGTGTACAATACCGTTTCTAATTTCTTTACGAACAATCGTGTTCAATTATGACAAAATTTGAGAGACTGACAATTTTGTCCCATTATAACGGAGTACGCAAAAAAATGAAACAAATAAACCACAAAAAATTATTGTCCCTGGTCAATATTTACCAAATTCAATAGAGATACTTTATAGCAGTACTTTCATAATTTATAACTTGGATTTGAATAAAAATTTGCAATAATAATAATTATTATAATGAAAAAATTTTTTATTGCTTTTTATAAGATATGAGTGATTACGCAAACACTTGCGTAAGTCAAATCGACAACTTTTAACAAATTAGTTGAGAGTGCTGTTTGAACATTGATTTTTGGATCACATGATCTTATCAACAGTTCTTCACATGACACTCTCTCCCAATAATTTTTAAAATGAAGAGTAATATTGCTTACATATTCACGTCTTTTTATGCTCAGCAATATTACTCTTCATTTTAAAAATTATTGGGAGAGAGTGTCATGTGAAGAACTGTTGATCAGATCATGTGATCCAAATATCAATGTTCAAACAGCACTCTCAACTAATTTGTTAAGAGTTTTCAATTAGACTTATGCAAGTGATTGCATAATCACTCATATCTTATAAAAAAGCAATAATTTTTTTTTAATATGAGCATAAATGATTTTAAGATTTTGTGCAAGAATTTTAAAAATTATTGGGAGAGAGTTTTCACAAGCCTCTGTTCTTAACACATGCCTCTGTTTTCTTTCTTTTCAGAGCTTCTTTTATAGATAGCGTATTTTCGTCGTTTAGTCCACGCACATTCCAGGTTCACACCTTCAATCCTTCGCGTTTGGTCCTGTCGACGGAACTAATAGGGAGCTTAATGACCTCGGGTCCTTCCAGTTCACTTGTTTGGGTTTTGAAAGTTTTTCATACATCCACATACAGGATTTCTAGCCCTTTGTGTTTCTACCAACAATGAGGAAGGTAACACGGATTCTAATGTTTTAATGCACTAATATTTAATGAATACAAAAAAAATATAAAAAAGAATATAAAAAATTTGCATAAACCTTTTCTTTGCTATTATCCATTTATTTATCCTTTTTAAAATATTGATTATGGATGACCTTCCTATCTTTAATTTGATTATTTTTTGTAAATCTCTATATTCTTGATTTTATACAGTTATATTCTAACTTTTTTTAATAAATCTGAATTCTAAATGTAGCATAAGTTAATTAAAGATGAAACCTTAAATGAATTTAAAATAGATACCATACTTATAATGCTAAACGACCGATTTATACTTCTGATTTATTCTAATAAATAATAATAAATTGAATAAATATTATTTAGAATATAATTCAATAGTTTCAATTATTTTTTAAATTAGTGCAATTAATTTCCATTTAAAATATGTCTGATATACTTTTAGAACGAAATTTTCTATAAAAATAAATTGTTTATTTGTAAGCAAGTGTTAAAAAATTTATTCCCAGAAACTAAATTTTATTTTATATTTTCAATATATTTTATAAATAAACATAAGGATTTATAAAGCGTCATTTTTTTTACTAATTACTTTTATCAAGTCTCTTAATTTTGACACGACAAAACATGCTTTTATTCTTGCGACCCTTTCTAAATTATCATCAATCATAACCCCATTGGTATTGTGGTGGTAGGGACTCGAATATAATATCTCAACTTTAAATTTATTCATTGTGTCTTTAAAAAGTGCTGATTTGAATATTTTTCCTCTATCGACATGGATTTCGAAATTATCGTACTACCATCTTAATTCTTTTGATTCTTCGTCTAGGGCTAAGATTATTGTTTTAATTTTTTCTTTCTTAACTTCTACGTGCATTGCACACACATTTCACGAAAATTTCTCTACATTGCGTCGGCGTTACAGTGTTTTTCGTCTTTTCGGAATTCCATTGTCATATCCAACTCACTAAGGAAATTTATCGAAGTTTGAAACTGTGGAGTTATTGGATTCTTTTTCGTCAACATAAATGTGATGGATTTATGATCCGTTTTTAATAATTTTTTTGTCATAAAGATAGTGTTTAGTGTTGTATAAAATAGTTGATTGCCAGCAGTTCCTTTCTAGTAATACAGTATCCCAAATCGTGTTTGTTCATTTTGTGGAATCCATATGCTATCACCTTTTCTCTTCCATATATGTCTTTCTTTGTTAGTACCACGCCAATATTTTGAAAACTGGCGTCTGTATCCAATATGAACTCATTTTCAAAATCTGGCTACCATAATTTGTGTTTTGATCATTTTTCCTTTAATTTCTAAAATGCCTCGTTACATTCTTCTGTCCATATTATTTTTTTATCTTTATTCTTTCCACATAGCCCTTCCAATACTTTTGAATACTTTGCGTAGTCTTTTAGAATTTTTTTTTGTAATAGTTTGTTAAACCCAAAAAACTTCTTATGTGTTTAAGTCACGAAGGGTTCTGAAACTTGCTTATAGAATTGATTTTGTCTGATCTGTTTCTATTTCATCTTTGCTGATTACGTATCCCAAAAGCTTTGTCTTCGTAATAATATCAATATCATTAAAATAATATTTATTAAGTATTCAAAAGTATTGAAAGGGCTATGTGGAAAGAATAAATATATTAAAAAAATAATATGGAGAAGTGGCATTTCTCCAGGTTTATTTTTTAGACAAAATTCTTTTATTTTACTACATAGATGTTAGTTTGTTTGATATATTCTTTTTTATCTTTCCCAAAAATCGGAATATCATCCAAATATACAACTGCTTCTAACCAGTTTAATTCTGCCAAAACTTTAACTATTAGTTTTTAGAACATTAATAGTGCCTTCTTATTTCCGAACGGCATTCACTTGAAACAGTTGAGCATACTGTTTTGATTTTTGATTCATTTTACAGCTCTACTTAATGGTATGCGCTTCCCAAATTGATCGTGCTAAAATACTTTGCTCCATTTAGTGTGTTCAGCATCTCCTCTACATTTCGAATTGGAAATGCAGGTGTGACCGTTGTTTGGTTCAATTGCCGAAAATCTACACATGCTCTAATATCTTGTTTCTGATTTTCAAACACATCAGAGAAAAATTGCATGGGGAACTATGTACTATTCGATTTCAAAATAATTTATAATTTAAATGACAAAATTATTTGAATTATTTTAAAAGGTATTTTAAATATATTAATTTAATTTTAAAGTTAGTTATTTAAATTTTAAAATAGATTAAATAATCCGATGTTTTAAAATATTTAAAATTTCATTCTTCCTTTTGGTTTGGTGAAACACAATTCTAAAACAACATACAAACAACATTAAAAAATATTCCTAAAAATTATATTTCGAAATTTTGTTATTATTCTTTTTATTGATGAATTTTCAATCAATCATCAACTGGTTTTTAATCAGATCAAAAGTAAGTCTTAAAAAAATGTCTTTATTCAAGCGGTTAAGAAATTATTAAGAACATTAATTGGGTTTCCTTTACATTTATTTATATCACAATTTGAATTGTCACTAGAACAATTCTCCGTAAAATTTGCGTAGCTCGTCATCGTTCTTAATTGATAATCTTTAATAATATTCTTTAACGTCTTATTATTCAAACAAATTTAAATTACAATTTAATTATTACAAAAATAATTTATACTTTAAATTATAGTTTAATTATTAGAAAAAATAATTTATACTTTAAATTTAAAAATAATTTTTATTTATTTTAAGAAAATATTATTAAAATATTATTTATGAAATATTAGTTTAATTTTAAAGTGATTATTTAAATTTTAATAATTGATTAAACAACCCGACGTTTAAAAA